>OZ022577.1:33670318-33805046 GCA_963669155.1 Arbacia lixula | reverse complement strand
TTCACAGGAAGGCATATACAACGTATTGTATAAAACATCCGAATTTATTGAATTGTTCAAGGCGGCAATCATGATCAAAGGAAGTCTATCCGAGCAGTCTATCCTATAAATCTATATAACGTTGGATCCGCTGTGATTGCATCTGACTCCTCTGAACGCCCTACTTAAAAATATATATATAAAATTTCGATTAATGAATGCCTTACCCGAATGAGAAGGTAATTCTTGTATAAATATAAGTCCACCCATAATAGGTCAATGGTTAGGAAACAATGTGTGAAATCTGCGTCTTGCTATTCTTTTTCTAACCGTTCCCTATTTTTCGTGTGTTTAGTGCGGTCTTTTTGAGTGGAGCTGGTAGAGAGCGGTATATAGGTGTGCAACAACAATCATGCATGTGACGTGAATGCAGACGTTTGCGCGATCGAGGAATCGAGAATAAGATGGCAGACGACGAAGCAGTAACAACGAAAGTCCACGGACTCCTCAATGGCCTGGCTAAAAGAGATTATTTGGGGGCGAGTGAAATAACGGACGACTTTATGAAGGAAGAACTATTTCCGGATATTTCGGCGGATGAATTCTCAACTTTATTGACGAAATGCAAGAGCTTAATCAAGGTAAGTTCGCAATTCAGTCCCACGTGTATATTTTCACGATATACAGGCCATTGTTTATGTACATGCATTCATACAAATGAGCCCCGCCCATCAATCGAATGGTAATTCTTCATCTTCTCCTATTCCTCTTTATTCTTCGTCTACTTACCCTCCTTATTCTCATTTCCTTAAACTCAAGCCAAGGTAATTCGATCCTCCTGAGCTGTGCCTTGGGCTTTGAGTTTGAGTGTGTCCTTCAAAGTTCATCAAGGATTAAGTAACAATCATGACCAGATTTTGCTGATTATCTACATAGAGTCTGAGACTGTCTAGACTCTATATCTCAATTTGACTACATAAAAAACTGAAGTAATGATATTTACAGTTGTCCTCAAAATTATTCATACCCCATTGAAAATAACAGTCTTTGTTAGATTCTTCCTTTGTAAAAGCTATTATGTTGGTACTTCCTGTGTATCTTTTGTCTACTTGTTGCTATGCACAAATCCACATATGAGTTGGCTAAACTTCATTTGCATAATAATAGATAAGTCCAAAAGTTATTTTTCCCTCATGTTCAGAATTATTCATACCCCTGACAATACCTCAACAAAAATGTTCTTTCTTCATAGTATCCATTGTTTTCCTTTCCTGAGAATGTGTTAATCTTTGTCCTATAGTTATTTTGTTAGAATTTAAAGGGAGTAAAGTGTGTGGTGTTGTGTGGTGTGTTGTGTTGTGATGTGATGTGATACACTGACACTGATCACACGCCATTAAACTCAATTTTTAACTTACAAGGAAGCAGATTTGTACAATAATAAAAGTCATGAGAAATAGTATTCCCTTTTCGTTTTGTTTATTGAATGATAAAAATTATAGACCACGCACGTGCAAGTGCGGTCACATGAATATTGCACTGAGATATGAATTTGGCATACGAATGGGCGATAACGGACATGAATGAATGAAGTGCAATAAATAAAGCTTACGTAAGAAATAAACAGAGAGTCCAATGATGATGTCAACGAAAGAAGGGGCTCACGCTATGGATCATGATGCGGAGACTTGTTGAGTCGCGACTTCAGGAACGTGGCTGAAGAGCCGTGAAGGTCGCGACGCTGCACGCGGGTGACGATCGCGGACGAAGAGAGGAGAGAAAAGACTTGAAGAGAAAATGGCGCTCGGTGAATGCAAGCAGTGGGTCGCTTGTGCATGGTTGCCGGAGGCCAGAGAAGTGAATGTGCGGCGCTCGGGACAAAGCAGTGGGTCGCTTGATGTCAGTCGGGGGCCGTGAAAGAAAAGACGAACGAAGCGGCGATGCCGGCGTAGTGAAGCGCTAGACGCCAATGATGAGCCGTGCTTCGAGATCACTGTTCAGGCGAGCTGCAGTGGGTCGAGCTCGGTGTGAGGTGATGCAGACTGCCGAAGCGAAAGGCGGGACTGGCAGCTCCCAGCGGTGAATCCAGCCGTGTCGGTGTAGATTTTATCGTACCACTGGAAGACTGCCAGCCCGCTGGAGACGGCAGGAAAAGAGTCTCCTGTCCGGAGGCGTGTTGTCTCGTACCGGAGCGAAGTTCCGGGAGATGCTGACTCAAACCAAGATGATGTGGGAGTGATCAGATTCGCTGTGCGATGCGAGGATATTGGATGCGAGCTAGGACCACGTGCGTTGACGTGCACGTAGGCCATGATACGCGATAGGTTGAAACAACGCACGTGGCCAGAATATATTAACAATAAACAATAGAATTACGTAACGTGGAAAATAACTGGTAGAACACATGGCAAACGTTCATGGAAAAATACTGAACATGAAAATAAAGAGTGAAGAGTCACTACAACTTCAAGATGTTCCAATGGATTAAATACCTTTTTTGTTGACCAAATGTTAAACTATTGTCAAACACATAGCATCTTTCCATAAGACTTTAAATAGAGGAAACGTGTTCTGGTCCTTCTCAGTTTCTGATCATCATGGCCAAGAAGAAGGAGCTCAGTGAGGACCTACGGCAACGTCTTGTGCGTGCCCACATTGAAGGAAAGGGTTATAAGGCCATTTCGAAGCAATATGATGTCCCTGTGGCAACCGAGCAGAGCATTATCAACAAGCACAAGAAGTTCAATACTGTTAAAAACCTCTGTGGGCGTGGCAGAAAGAGAAAGGTGTCCCCCAAACTTGCCAGGAAAATCTGCCGAGAGGTCAACAACAACCCCCGGACCACAACCAAGGCCCTACTTCGAACGCTTGACCAGGCAGGGACGAAGGTGTTACGGTCCACTATTGAGCGAGTCTTGCACAGAGGAGGTCTCCATGGATGTAGGCCTCGGAAGACCCCGCTGCTCAGGAAGAAGCATCTGGAGGCTCGCCTAGCCTTTGCTAAAGGTCATCTAAAGCAAGATTCCAGCTTTTGGTCAACCATCCTGTGGTCTGATGAGACAAAGTTGGAGTTATTTGGCCATATGGATGTTGAATACGTCTGGAGGAAAAAAGGAGAAGCATACACTCCAAAGAACACTGTGCCCACCGTCAAGCATGGTGGTGGAAACATAATGCTATGGGGATGCTTCTCTTCCAGTGGCACAGGCAACCTCGTCAAGGTCCAAGGAATCATGAGAAAGGAGGATTACATCACGATCCTTGATGAAAACGTGAAGGAATCCGCTGAGAAACTCCAGCTTGGCCCTAATTGGAAGTACCAGCAGGACAACGATCCAAAATATACTGCCAAGGTAGTGAAGAAATGGTTCAATGACAATGATGTCAACGTCCTAGAATGGCCAAGTCAGAGTCCTGACCTGAATCCAATTGAGAACTTGTGGCGAGACTTGAAGACCAGAGTGTTGGCTAGGAAACCGACCAACCTGTCCCAGCTTGAGGCTTTTGCCAAGGAAGAGTGGGCCAACATCCCCCAGAAGACATGCAGGAAGCTTGTGGACACGTACAAGAACCGTCTAGAAGCAGTCATAAGAAACAAAGGCTATGCTATTGACTATTAAAGAAAGACATTGGACTCAGTAAACCTAGGGTATGAATAATTTTGAACATGGCATTTTTTGAAAATCCATGAATAAAATACCCCTGAAATGATGAATTTCTTGAATTGTGTATTGTTGTTATTCTTTCACATGTTGGTCACATATAACTGATATACACACTTGACAAAATGCATTCATTTCATCACAAAAATAAAAAATCATAAAAATTAACAAGGGTATGAATAATTTTGAGGACAACTGTATGTAAGTGCGGTGTATTTTCCAACTGATTGAAATCAATGCATGCACTGAAAACATTTTTTTTATACAATCTAGGACCACCAACTAAGCCTATATAGAGTGAGGCATAATATTAATATTTAATGGGATCTCCAGTCCTAAAATACAAATTTAGAAAACTAATCATTTGAATGTTTTAATAATACGAACATTGACATTTTGAAGATGCTGTACTCGGTCTGGAGGCTGTGATGTCACAGGTGTACTTTCCTGCTATCATTTTGTATACATTTTGTCTTATTTGCACTTTAGTACAGACAGACAGACAAAGAAAAATGTATACTTGGTATCCAGATATTGTATGCATAACCATACCGCTTAGTATACATGTACATACATTGTATACAAATTCCTTATTTGTACTGAACATCTGTACTTTGAGAAGATATAGCAAGCGAACGAAGAAAAAAACGTAACTCTGATTTTTTTATATTATGGAGAAAACATGTAGGGATACGACTTTGTACGGTCAAAGTACCGTAAAGGTGAAAAGGTCAAAACATTTCAAAGTACTCCTACATGAAGCATGACTTTGAAAATGGATTTTTTTTCTTTAACATTTTTGTTCCAGGGTTACAGAGATAAGGTCATTGTCATATTGCGGGGCACAAACGTTTTAGTGAAAATTTGTAAAAAAAACAAACAAAAAAAAAACAGAACAATTGGTTAAATGTCAGGATAGGTGTTAGTCCATCGAAAGATGGATGATGAACAAAATTATCCCAAAATTGCCCTTGTGACTTTTGAAAAGTGACATTTTTGCCTTTATGATTTGCCCAATCATGCATGACTAATTGGATTAATGTGATTCTCACACATAAGTTTAGTCAATAAGTTGAGGAACAATCCTGCCAAATTATGTTGCCCAAAACCACTTTGATAAAAAGTTATGCTATTTTTCTTAGGGGGGGGGGGGGGACTAAGTTTTTTGTTGTTGTGTTTATATGGCTTTGGCTTTGGCTAAAATCAAGGTATGGACTTTGGATTACCATAACTTCATATCAAGATGAGCACTATAAATGATTTTTGCACATCATATAGGACAGATGCTTGAATGTGTATTGTATTACCAGGGATGTGTTAGGAAGGAGGGACAACTCAACCATAATATATTCAAACATCTGTATGGATACTAAAGCGTGCTAATGAATGTCAAAAGCATTCCACAATCACTGCAATGCTTTGAAGTCCCATGCGCGGCACCGTCATTTTGCTATCGTCAACTTGGAAAGCAGTATCTTTAATTGCCTGTTTTGTTTCTCGAAGCTGTGTTTCTTATCACATTTTTTTGCAATTTTCAAGAAAGTTAAGGGGCAACACCTCTAAAGATCCTGTATTCGTTTTTCTTCTAAATAATTGTTGAATGATGCACAAACGGAGATATAAGATAATATTCTTACTTACATAATTAACAAATTTCTTCACTTTCCGGAGATTTCCGGAAATGTCGGATTCAATCATTATCAAAATCATATATTAAGCTGCTTACTTTCATTAACAGAGTTTGCTTGAATTTGCGTGCAAATGAGATATTTTACTTTAAAAAACTGTTTATTTTTGTTCGCTGGTATCTCTTTTCCTCACAAAAGTATTGATGCAATCCAACAGAAGTGGACAAGCGAAATAAGACTCTACATTTCTTTTGTTCTCTCTGAGAAACCGTTGCTAGGCAATCGTGTTCGTTATTGTTAAAACACGTGAAAAGCACATGCTGAGACCACGCAATTTTTCGGCGGTGCCACGCATGGGCTCAAAGAAAGAATGTTGTTTCATATCCTTTCCTAACACATCCCTGGTATTACCATGAAATTAAAATCTGTGGGAAAAATGAAAAAAAAAATTATTCTTTGCCCAGAATTCTTAGAGAATCTCCATAAAGCCCAGCAAATGTGGAACCATCTTGGAGGAAATGTCATCCACTCATGATGTATGAGAATGTTTCTTTCATATATTATCATGAATAGTGGTCAATACTACATTTCCACAGTGGCCATTTTGAAAAATGGTTGCCATTTCTTTCCAGCAGCATATCACAAAGGTAGTCCACATAGCAAATGTGCGGACTGGTCTCCTGAACACATTGATACCCGACGACCTTTTACAACAGCCCATGTCAGGTAGAGAGTGAAGTGAGAATATAAAGTTAAAAGCAGGATATTTTTTTGTAAGAGGTTTATAGCTCTGTTTCAATTACATATAACATTAACAGTATCTTTTATTGTGCATATATACATTAAAGTCGGAATGATTTTCAGATAATATGAATGTCTTTCATGTAATCTTTGGATCTTCTGCAGAATGTGGTTTCCATTGACATGGATTTCAATCAATTGGAAGCTTTCTTGACATCTCAGATGAAGAAGAAAGAGGGCGGGATAACCCAAGCACAGGCAACAGCCTTCATCAAGTTCTGGAGGAGTAATCGGGCAAAGATCCATGAGAAAGTAGTGGCACAGGTACGTGGATAAAAAAACCCCGATCATTATGAATCAAATAAAAAAATTGTAATTGATTCATATAAATTTAGGCGAATGACATGAATAGTTTGGGGCATGTTAGATTAGGTATGACAACTCTGAGAAATTTGACAAAGTGTTGGTTAACTGTATTGATTCAAATATGTATTTGAATGTATTGAACCATGTAAAAGCGATGTGACAATGTGCACCAAATATTGCATGTTTCTGATATGTTTCTGTCTTGAACATGATTTGTCTTGCAGTCAACATTTGGAAATACTCTGAAAGACATCAGTTGGAGAATTGACATCAAGAGCCAAGCTAAGCACATAGACCAAATTAACACCCCGACAGCCATTGTTGAACTCCAGCTCAGTAACAGCAGTCAACCCAAGAAGGTATGTATATCCCCTCTTGCAGATCTAAATACAGGCAAACCCTGTTATAACGAGCACGGATATAGTGAGAACCTGCTTATTACGAGGACATTTCTTGGGTCCCAATTTTTCTTCCATAGACCTCTGTGTATTCTGCTTCTTGTATAATGAGATCAGCTATAGTGAAATTTTTGCTATAGTGAGTCAAATTCCCAGCAAAAGAAAAAAAGAAAAACAAAGGAAATTTACCCTCGTATTACATTATCACATGTGATGGCATTGATAGAATGTCAGAGAGAGAGAGGGAGAGAGCTGAAGGAGAATTGGGGGAGGGGAGAGAGAGAGAGAGAGAGAGAGAGAGAGAGAGAGGGGGGGGGGGGAGAGAGAGAGAGAGAGAGAGGGGGGGGGGTGGATACAAAAAAGGATCTTTCATATGGAAAATGCAGATAATATGCAGAGTCAAAAGAAGATACCGGTACTTGCAGGGAAAGATGAAAGAATGTATATATGAAAGAAGAAGAAAGACATTCCATCTGCATTGCTGCTTTCCTCCCAGGTGTGTAATTTTGTACCTGGTAAGAATGGTATGAGTGCTGCCTTCATGCATAGATGATACCTTACGATTGGACAGGTGTCACAAAGACATACAAGCATCCAAAGACTGGGGTAATAATAGTGTGAAGTGCTTAGAGATGAAACTGCATCATTTTGGTTGCTTTACAAATACTGTGAAACCTGTCTATAGTGGCCACCCAAGGGAAATGCAAATTGTGGCCTTTATATACAGGTGGCTGCTACAGACAGGTTCTTTAACACATGATATCTCTCCGGGGGAGTTATTGTAGTGGCCACTATAGACAGATTGGCTGCTATAGACAGGTGGCCGCTAAGACAGGTTTGACTGTACATATTATTATGATTATTATGTTGTTTCTTAGAAATAAGAAATTACAAGTGCAAATTATGTTTGGTTTCTTATTCCCTACAATAGAGTTTGTACTTTGTAGCAAATGAGTATCATTTACACTTCACGTTCTTGAATTCTTTATCATTCAGAAACTCTGTTCTTTTGAAGATACTGAAAAGGTTATACTCCTGATTTGGATATCTATTGTGAACGAATGTGTTAAGCTTGTTTCTAAGTTTTTTCTCCATCTGTCTGATCATCATGGGTTTTTAACTATTAAAGCTACCAGTTAGTTATCAAACCTTATATATGATGCCTTGCATTTCACATCTTTTCTTATTTTTGTGTTTCAGGATCGAGAACAATTGCGTTTTGAGATGGATGAATTACAACTGAGTCAAGTCATAGGGAATCTGGAGGAAATTGAGAAACAGATCATAGCTCATTGTCAGTAATATCACACTGATCTCTCTCTCTCTCTCTCTCTCTCTCTGATGAGCTCAATTGTGAAAATAAAATGACAACTAATAAGATTTATATCATGATAGTATTATTGTGTCATTAGACATATTTAGACATATCTTTTATATCATCTAATTGTGTATTACATGGATTACATGACAATTTCTAATCTTATGACTGTTATTGAAAAGGGGTGGCTCACCATAACAGTTTTCAAGAAAGGTTGAACAAAATAGAAGAGCAATTCAGATAGAGTTAAAGGAAAATCAGATGAGGATGCTAAAGACCCTTGAAACTTGGTTACTCCTTCAATTGGTAATATGTAATGTAATGTAATGTAATATGTAATGTAATGGAAACGAACGGCACAAGATAGATCAAGATGGAAAAATGATGAGGAGGCCTTCCTTCAGCAGTGGAGAGAAATAGGCTAAATAGAATGTAATATAATTTCAGAGCACCTCTAATGCCTTTAACAAGTTATATGTATGATTATAACATCAATTATGAAGCTTCAGTCAGCTCCCATCTTTGTTTGAATGAAGTTGCTAAAACTCTCTTTTACATTATTTTTCTGCTGTTTGTACATGTACTTATAAAAATCAAATTTATTATTATGTAGGTATAATTTCCCTTTAACTCTATGTGGACCACATGTGACAATATCCAGAAGTAGTACATACCATTCACATATAGCAAAAGCTGATATGGTACACAAAGTGTTAAAGCAGGCCCTAAGACTCAGAGAAGTATCATATATATAAAACCAATGCTGTTAATGTGAATGCATGCATGCGTTTTCAGTTATAAGGTATTTCTGACTGGCATGTGCAAAGTGTAGTACATGTATTACACACTCGTTTAATTATCAGTTTTCATAATGGAAACAATTTTTACACTAAGTCATTTTCCAGGCCAGACAAACTACTGCATTAGTAGATAAATGGTACAAACAATTCTACATTGAAGGTTAGTGGTACTAGTGGTTAAGACTATGGCATCCAGTTATCACTTGAGGGGCAATCTGCCATGACCGCAGGTCACATTCTTGTTTGATTTCAGGATGTCAGGAAGAAATCCCTCAAAGTGGTAGAAACATTGAATTTCAATGAAATCGGAAGACTATGACTGCTGAACAGTTCATTAACCACATCTTGCCCTAATCTTCGTGTTAGAAACACCAAGAACAACAGATATGTGGTTTGAAGAGCTGTTATCAAATATTGAAAAATGATGCATAAGAACAAGGAGCATAACTGGTTGCACAAATTACTATTTTGGGGTTTGTCTAATGATAATCAAGGTATGATTAAATATATGGACAGATTTGCAACACATAGGAATGCTTTTTAGTTTATATTGTATGTATAGGTAGATAATTTGTATTATACTGAACTTGTGTTTACCCCTCTCAATAGTGTTCCAAGAGCAAGAGGTCTGCACTACTGAAATGGCATAATTCAGTTTCACTTTCACTTTCCTGCCCAGGTTGTATACTGAATACCTTTTCATCATGAAGCTATGTTAGCTGTAGCATGTTTTGAGAAGAAAGTGCATTGCTCTCCTTGTTTTTGTTATGAAATGTATCCTGTTTGATTATATTTTATCATGATACGGTTCTTCAAACTATGCACTTAGTATGAAAACCAGTTTAAGAGAAAGAAGCTTGAATCCTTTACATTGTTGGCAGAGATACATGTATGTAACAAGAGTATCTCTTTCAGTCTTAATACTATTTGATAAAGAGATGATAAGGTGAAGGGTGTTGAGAGAGAGTCGGGCAGAGAGGAAGAGGCATTTCAACAAGTGTTGAGTGACTGTCCTTTTGATGTATCATTTATAATGTATCTAAACAAAATGCTTAAGCAATATTCTAAATAACTTGTGGTATGTTAAAGAAGTGTACATGTTCAACCTGAATTTAAAGTTGAGACTAGACTTTTCCTATGACATGAAAATGTATGTTGACTTAATTTGATGCAACTTAATATGTATAACACAAAATCACTAACTGTTCAATGGAATTATGTGTTCTATAATTTAAGATAATTTATCTTTATTTTTTTCTCAGCACTGATAAGCCCCACCTCCAGAATATCCTCCAACTCAAGATTCCCCTTGTGAAATTAACAGGATAATAGACAGAATTTATGCACAAACTAAACATTGCAATGACTATACCTCCACCTGCCCACAAGAGCATCACATGTCTTCACAAAATGCCATATAACAACGTTTCATGTGGGAATAATAGTTTCCTTATGTCAGAAATATGCTAGCTATGCCAAGGAAAAAATAAATTTGCATTGTATAAACACGTGATGCTATTTTAAGCACTTGCAGGTAGTCATTGCAGTGTTAAGTTTGTGCATAAATTATCCTGCTAATTTCTACCTTTGATGATGTCAAAAAGGGGAGTCTTGAGTTGGGGGGTATTCTGGAGGCTGAGTTTACCAGTGCTGAGAAAAAAAATAAAGAAAAATTATTTTAGGATATAGGACACATAGTTCCATTGAACACTTAGTGATATACATATCAAGTTGCATCAAATTAAGTAAACATAAATTTTCATGTCATAGGACCTTTAAACCATTCCATATACATGTACCAGTAGATTAAGTTTGTAAAATGTGAAAATTAGCTGTGAAGCAGATATCAAATAAGGAAGACACTATTTTGTAGTTTGTATTTTTTAGGTGTTATTCTGCTTTTGGTTGCCTTCTTTCTCCTGACTGTCCCAAATGAAATATATTCTGTATTACTGTCAACTCAAAACTCTATTTGCATTTGACAAAGAAGCTGATCCATGGAGGTAGACTATACAAACTATTAGTGCATTATTTGAATCCAACATTACTTTTAAAGGTCTTGTACCTCACAAAATTGACCTATGTTGCTATTCATGGAGGGTTTCCCTGCAAAATGGGTATACATGTACTGCCTTTGAAAGAGATAATCATGTATAGAGAGCGATACTTCCCTACTTTGACAGAAGGAAGCAATTATCAAAAGAGACTTTTCTTGTAAATGAGCAAACTGTATTTGTCACTTGCATTGGCATCCGTGCAACACCACATCATGTTATATTGAATGTCTCACAGCAAGATTTAGTCTGTATGTATAGGAAATGCTGGGTACAAAATATGAGTACCAATAACCCAAATTAGAGTGCTTTATTTACTTGCTTCCTTTTGTCAGTGTGGGGCAGAATAGTTTGAAATCATATGAGTCGATTATCATTAATTCTTTGTGACTAGCTCAACTTTGCTCATGTTCAACTTATTGTTTTCGCCATGCAGCATGTATGTCTAAACAAGTTAATTTGTTGTGTATGTCTCAAATGAGGTGGTACTTGTCGCATACGATGGATGATCTCCCTGAGTATGATTGTGAGATGCCATAGAAATAAACGCCTATTTATAGCAAGGCATACTTTTGTACAGAAGAAATGCATTGTGTGTCGTCATTTAATACCCATAAAAAGCCTAATTGGTTTTCCAATCGTTATGCCCTATATAATATATGTGTTTGATCGAAAGACTTTTCTCTAATTTTATTAAATGTATTTCAATATTAGTTATCGAAGAACAGAATGTATTGGGCCTACGGACTCGCAGTCTTCATATTTCATGCAGGCCTCAATTTGAGTCATACCATATCTTGATGGAATTCATCATGCTCCAAAAAATTTAAACCCTGAATGATTCAACAAGTTGAAGAAAGTTAATACACCCCTGTATAGGCCTACATAGACACATTTTTAGTGATTTATTCACATACGCAAAGCTTTTAAAGATACATGTATACTGGTAATACATTCTGCTTTGCAACACTGAAACTGACAGATCAGAATAATCAAATATGTTACAGTCAATTTAAGGAAGAGTTCACCCTGAAATTATTTATTATTGTTTCAATAAAAGCAGACACATGAAAAAAACAATACTGAAGGTTTGATGAAATTCAGTCACAGGATAAGAAAGTTATGATCTTTTAAAGTTTTGATTTTGTGATGTCCCATGCAAGGTGTTATCCTATTTGTGTACATTTTTTTTTTGGAAAATGCGCATTTTCTAAAAAAAAAAAAAAAAAAAAAAAAAGATATGCATCCTTGTACCTGTGTATTCAAAACATCAGAATTTTTTCCACACATGTCTGTATAAGAAAAATCATTCCATTGTCAAAAAAGAAAAAAAATGTAATTATATTGTACACAACATATGGGAGAGCACCTCACAAAATTGAAATTTCACAGTCTTATCATTTTCTTTTCCTTTGCCTGATATTCGTCAAATCTTCCCTAATAATGCAATGTTTCTTTTGTGTTTGTGCTTTTATTAAAACCAACTTATTTTCAGGGTAAACTATACCTTTGAAAATTACATTTTGTGAATTCTTGTTTTCATATCATACACTCAAACGTGCCACCAATCAGTAGATCGATCATCATTCATACAAAATCCTCAAACACAGTAAAATGGATAGTTCAACCTGAAATTATTTTGGCTACAATAAAAGGAGACACATGAAATAAACATGTCAGTAAAGGTATAAAAAAAAATATCGGTTAAAGGAAAAGAAAGTGATTTGATTTTAAAGGTTTTATTTTGTGACGTCATGTGCGAGGTGCTCGAGCTCCCATAATTTGTACTTCTCCTGTAAATTGCATTTTTTGTGTTTTTGGTGAAGGATAAGGACATTTTTTCAGAGCGTGCAGAAACATGTGTCTAATGATACATCAAATGCACAGGTGATATGGTAAATATTCTTTTGAGAAAATGGACATTTTTTCCAAAAGAGCACAACGTATGGGAGAGCACCTCGCACGTGACGTCGCAAAATCAAATATCAAATAACTTTCTTTTCTTTTGACCGATTTTCGTCAAACCTTCATTAATGTTTCTTTTATGTGTCTCATATTATTGAAACCAAAACAATTTTCAGGTGATCTATCCCTTTTAAGTCAAACATGACCATGAGCCGGAAGACCCGAAATGGATCATGAGTATATTAGAAGAATAGTTGATATGTCTCGAGAGTGTCTACATTCTAGCATGTTTTTCTATTAATTGTTTTCGAGCCTGTTGCACTTTGAAGCAGCATATTACTAGCGATGTGATGCATACATGATTTTTTTTTTCTTTTTGAACATGAAGTTGCCTTCCTATACAGTTGGGGAGGTGGGGAAATAAAAATCGACAAATATAAAAAAAAAAAAAAAAAAAAAAAAAAAAAAAGATGTAGAAAAGTACATGTGGTGCTAAAAAGTGAATATTGACCAATCACAACTAAGATTGGGGATAGATTTATCCAATCACTGACCTCGAGTAAATAACGCGCAGATATGCACGATGAACGGTTAATTTTAAATCGCACGCGCCAACGACAGCAGCTGTGTTTACAACTGACGTTCATGCCGTTTTAATACATTTTATGTAGGATTTTGAACTGATGAGAGAGTAAATTATGGAGAAATTATTTGAAGAAGTAGATTTATCCGGAATGAAGCGATCGGAGCTTCAAAAGCTAGCTAAACAGCACGGCATCAAAGCCAATATGAAGGTAGGTTTGATCCGATTCGTCTTTCTCAATCATTCTCAGTCCCACGAAATCAAATTTATGTTGTAACATGTGTATTAAGTGCTCGTGTACAACGATATCGGCGCTATTTCAACTTGTATCCATGTACTTTGGTACTTATTTTATAAATTTGAACCAACCTAACCCTAAACCTAATCAGTCCTACTCCTAGACAACTTCATTGCCTTTGAATTCGTCCAAAAACATGAAAAATGTGATTTCTACGTAGCATGTCTTGCAGATTAGCGCCCGTTAGTAAGCGTTACTAAGTTACTCTACTACTGTCTCTAGCTAGGCCCTGGCCTAGCCCCGGGACTGCTACGTGGCTAGCTAGCCGCATAGCCGTAGACTGCTGTGGGTGCACTTACGAACTAGCGCGAGATAATCGATATGATGCGGTGCGTACGAGCCGAACCTTGTTTTCTTTTGAATATTTCATACCAGCTAAAGTAACTCAGTCACACATCAACATGACATTTACAAAAAAATTGTTCTCTTTGAATAATTCAAGGACGATGCAATCTGGTCCTGGACTACAATTAGGCCTATACAACAAGCATGACAAGTCTTGATCGTCATGGGTATGATGCGGGTGCCTCAAACCGGCCCTCTTGTTTTCTTTTGAATGAATTCGTACCAAAATTAACAGGTAAAATACTGAAATTTCACTCACGGATCAACAAAATTATGTTCTTTAAAGAACTATTTTTTAATTGAAGTTAGGGAGAAAATTTCGGAGAAATTGCGCTTCGAATATCGCTCGGTAAAACACTGTTCATTCACATCACTGAACCTTGAAACCGGCCCCTACCGTTGATGTGTGATATCTCCATCAATCCGACGAGTACAGTGCCGATATTTCACCATGTTCTTTCGAGTGGAATGAAAAAATTACGGGAAGCTTTCTGCGATCGACAAAAAAATCACAGAAGTACGAACGCAGGTTGAAATGGAGAGATATTTCGAACGAAAATGTGCAATTGTCAAATATGTGCACATTTTGTTAAACTTCTCTTCCAGGAATCTTGCATTTTGTTTTCTAATGCGCTTGTACACAACAAAGGGCGCATGCAACCTTTGATAATGCGCATTGAGCAGAAATACGCAGGTGGGGGGGCGGTTTGTGGACCACCCACTATACACCGATCTGTCTTCAAATTATTTTTTTTTCAATTGTAGAATAAACTACAAGTACAACACATTTCACCACAAAAACACAAATTTCTGGATGATCGCCAAGAAGTTAAGAACTGCCGTTGAAATTGATTGTTTTGTTTTTATAGGCTTTAACACAGGAGTCAAAGCAGTAGAAAATACTGTGCACACAGCACCCAATCTTAGTCAACTTCAAAGAAATAAATGCACATTACGCAAGTATTACACTTGTCATAGACGCGCTGATGCCAAGGATACCATATCAAGCTCCGAAAACTCACATGCAAACTTCAGACTTTGATTATTTTTCATGCTATTTTCAACTGAAAATAGTTTTGTACTCTGATTCACATAAAACGTTTTGACTCAAATCCTCTATAAAGGCGGCCGCCCCGGCCCGCCCCCTAACCTTAACCTCGTTGCTAAGGTAGGTCAGTAAAGTGCATAATACCCAGTCTCTGTAAGACTGTAGGTCGGTGGATACGCTGAGATTGTGTCTGGCTCCTCTGAACACCCAATGTAAACAAATTCGATTTAACTATGCCCCGAATGAGACGATTATTTTAGACTGAAAAGTAGGTTGTTGGATCTCTGAAAATGCATCTATCTCCTCTGAATGCTCTACTATTTAGGGATATGTCAATAAATGTAATTTTGATTGGAGGGATAGTTTACTCTGAAATTATTATGTGAGGTGCTCTCCCATATGTTGTGTACAATTTTTGGGGAAAGTATCCATTTTCTCAAAAGGATATTTACAATTTCACCTGTGCGTTTGATATTAGACACATGTTTTTATACACACACATCGTTAAGAAAAGTATGTATTCCTTCATCACAGAACATAAAGAAGGCAAGTTATGGAAAAAGTATGTAGCATCAAATCACAGTAGACTAGCAGAACAGTTTTTAAATTTGTTTGTATCCAACAGACTGACAGTGAATATTTGAATGATCATTATAAATCCATTTTCCTTTGACCCTGTAGACTGATGGTCTCATCAAGGCATTGGCAGCACTGACCGGTCCAGAGGGAGAACAATCAGCCCCATCCTCTGCCCCAGAACAAGAAGCGGTTACCACTTTGGCCTCCTCCACAGAAGATCAGGTATGCTCATCTTTGAGAAAATTATGGGATTTTGAAAATGTGTTATCATGTCACTTCAATTGCCAAGACATACAGTGATTTGTTTTTCCTGCTCAAAACTGGGTTTCAAAGCACACCTTGATTATAAACAGTGTTTTCATCCAGGAAAAACACTATTTTCAATGCTCCAAGAAATTTAAGCCGTGTTCTTAAATGCACAGAATAGTGTTTCAAAATCTTCTAATTGCACCCTTTATGTTGTACAAAACACTTCTCACCTCTCCTGTTTTCACTCTATCTTTTTCTTTCTTCACCCCATAAGTGGTTTACATATCCTGAAAGAATACAACACCATGGTGTTACTGAAATTTTTATTTTTTTCTAAATAGTATTTGTTGGTACATTGTCACCATGAACACATTTAAAATACTTATTCTCGGTATGCATGGCATTAATTTCAAGATATCTCTACTTTTGATTTCAGTTTTGATTCTTGCTTTTCATCATCAGCCATGAATATTTCTTTCCCTCTTCTTTTCTCTGTTATATGCTTGATCTTTTCTGTTGTCTTTTTCCCAATCTTTTATGATAGTCTGAAGCTGAAGCTACAGAGAAGCCCAAGTCTCGCCGGGGGAGGGGACGCAAGCAGAGGAATATCCAAGAGAAAGTTGATGAAACCTCTTCAGAGAAACCACTGACAGAAAGCAATACACAAGTCCAGACAGAGACAGAATCAGAGTCCCAGGTATTATAACCATGTAGTATTCCTTGCCATGGAAATCTTCTTGCATTTGAAAGTAATTAGTGCATGAAAATACTAACAAATTTTTAGTTTGGTTGTTATCACGGGTGTGGGTGTTATTTTAACACTAACACAAGCCCTTAAAACCCAACTTGAAATTGCTCAATGGGTTGTAATTTAGTAATGGTAAACTCTTTTAAAACATGAAACCAGGGGGTGGTTCACCAAGATGTGCATAACTTACACACAACATAACACAACTGGAACCTGTTCTTGTGCTAAATGAGATTTAATTTATTCCTGTTTTAACACAAATTTCCGACAATCCCCATCATCATAAAAGATCACTATATTTGTGGAGGAATTTTCCCATATGAATTACAGGCTGCAGTTGTTATAGTATACCTATTCCTGATTGCGTTGATGCATTGAAGACAGCCGGCAGTGTCTTATAACCTGTGTGTGGTTAGTTACTAGTTAATTGATGTTGCTGCAGACATCCAGTGCCACTGAAGAGGACACGGCTAGCCCTCCTGCCAAGAAGTCAAAGGCAAAAGGGCGTGGCAGGGGAAAGGGTCGGCGTGGACGCAAGGCCAAGGAGGTGGAGAAGGAGGAGGAGGAAGAACAACAGCCAGCAGAAGAATCCGAACTATGTCCTGCAGTGGAAGCCCAAATGGTAAGAAAGTCATGTCAATCTTTTCCTGTCTTTTCCATGTATCACAGAGAAACACTAGATGATATTATCTTTGTCTTTCTCTTACTCTCCATAGTAAGAAGATTGATCAATTAATCTGTAAAAGAAATAAACAGAGACAAAGATGACCATGCAGGACTTAGACTTGCTGGCTTCTATTCTCTTGCTTATTTGCATTCATGAGTCCCCAGTGATGTTATGTTGTATAGCACTGATAAATGTTTCTCATATTAGTGACCACTGATTGCATGTTATACAAATAATGAATGTTTATGAGTGCAATGGAAAGAATATTTCCATGAGGTGAAAGATTGAATGGAACATTCAATAGAATAGCTTTGGTCATCAGCATTGAATGGATTATTCAATCGGTCAGAACATTTTAATGTGAGAAATAAGAAGAAGCATAGAATAAAATATTCCAAAAGATTGCATGACATAAAAACACTGCATTCAAATCACATGAAGAATATACAGTTTTACAATACAATACTCTTACAGCCCCTGGTGACAAGTATAGAATTCTTTCATGTTTGAGAAATACAAAAGAAAATTTGAAAGGTAGATCAATATTATTTAATATGTAGATATCTTTATCAAATACAGAAGTATTCTATAGGGAAAGATTGAACATTGCAAATATGTTTATCATCAAATGAATAATTTCAAAGAAATTAGAGTTAAAAAAACAAACACTATGTTTGGTCTGTGTGTAGGTGGCAGCTGTTCCTGAAGCGACTGTGATCTCCCCAGCTGCCACTGGGCGTCAATCCCGCAGCAGGCAAGCAACACCTGCCAGCTGCCAGCCACTACCACCGCAAGCTCTACCCACTCCTCCAAACTCTGGATCCAGGTACTTACCATGCCATAAACATGCACACGTTCTCTTTCCTTCCAGGCCTAGATGACCAAATCTACTGTGTTTGACTTGGGAATGATTGTCCTGACAATGCTATGCACATTTTGGATAGAATGCTCCACAATGTCAGAGAAAGATGTGTATAGTAGTCATTTGTAATTGGTCTGTATACTAATTTCTCACAATTACAGGTCTGCTGATTGGAATTGCTCGTCAAATTTTAAGTCCTATATTATTTTCTGTTTGTAAATTTACTATATACCAGTATTTTTGCTTTATAGTGCCCTTTGACAAATCCTCAAAATGGTTGGGCCGAACATTTTTAGGATTTGTGATTTAATTACTAATTACTCTAAATGTAGATTATTTGAGGGCAAATCACTTTCAGCAAGTTTCTAAAATGGACAACATATGAATTTAAGACCATTTCCAAAAAGATTGCTCATGATCACCTTATGAAGGCTCTTTTGTCTTCCCAGTACAATATATTCCCTTTAATGTATATTCTTCGTTTGTTACAACTCCCTTCAGCCGAAAACCCATGAGAGCCCTCCGGCGCACTACCCACACTCCACCCCCAGCAGTGCAGCCTACACTCCGTCCCCAGGCCACTGAGGCTTCTGCCCCCGCCCTCAAGAGGTCCTCCAGGAGTGCCAGCAAATTGCCCCTCCACCAGACGACACCCAATCCTACCCCTAGCCCTGCACCCTCGGCCAAGAGGACCAGGGGCTCGACTGGGAAGCAGTCAGTGGGGGAGACTGAGGGAGAGCCCAAGACCAAGAGGGTCAGGCGGGGAACGTTTGACAAGTCGCCCACAAAGAAGAGCCCGAAGGAAGAGAAACCCAAACCCAGCAATTCCTCTCTGAAGGAGCAAATCATGGCAGAGATTGAACGTAATGTTCAGCTACAAGTGGCAAGTGAGTTTCATTTAAAGTTCCTCCTCATTTAACATTGGTGCATTATTTAAGTATTTACAGAGTGGCAATTTGTTTTGACACTTATCTTACCAAAATGTGATTCTTCTGATTAAATCTCAACTTAACCAAATGTAGAGGATATAATGGAATGGCTGTAAACTATAATAAGCTACCATAATACAAGTCATCAATAGCTCATGGTCACACTGTTGAAATTGATATAAAAACTTTGAAAGGAACTTGGGCAATTTGAGTCATTTGTTTTTGAAATAGTGCCTTGCCCTCTTACAAGCATATTGAGTGATATCTTCCCTGCAGATTTTAGAGAAAAATTGTAAACTAATTTGCACATGCTTCCTTAAAGTGCTGCAAAGCCTGTTTGTGAGAACTGTCAAAGATATCTCAGACATAATAAGTAGAGGTCTGTTTTATCTGACCCATCAAGAATTGTTATTTTCATGAGGTAGTAAGCATCTGTATTTAATCATTGTGAGCAATAGGATGTAGCTATACTTTAAATTGTAATTAGAATTATTACAAAATATGTGTGTTTATGTGAGATTGTAAGGGCTATGATGAAGTTATACTATGAAACGCATCTAGAAATGCTGATTATTATTATAAAACATTGTTCAGGAAGAGGCCCATCCTTCAAAAAAAGAAAAAAGAAATGTCACTCCTTGTTTCTGCAGAGTCGCAGACCAGCATCCCTGCCCGTGTCCAGTCAGTGAAGAAGACTCCCGGGAAGAACTGGACTAAGACCAGCCATGGAGCCATGGACAAGATGGAGTCCATCGACGACTACCTGGATCGGAAACGCAAGCGGGCGGAGGCATTGTCAGCCACTAAAGCCAAAAAGGTAGGTTGGGGAGGGGCGGGTTGCTCACCAGTCTGCCACTACCGCTCTGAACCTGTACCTTTTGTTTGCTGGGAGTGCTCTACGGCCGTTTCAAAGCCATGAAATTGTTACAAGCAGCAGATTTTAAGTATGCGAAGATGGCCTACTACCAACTTGCAGTGGAGAAACCCTGTGACTGGACCAATATGAGTGGATTGATGCAAGCGATTCTGGCAAACCACTTTTGTATGAATTTACCTATTGGTTCCTTGCGAGAACTTCTGCTTAGTTGCTTAGTTGTCTGAACAGTGGCCATTCTATTAAACACAACTGCATATGATATGTTTATTCAATATACTCTATCAACTATCTGGACAGAAAAGCTGTGGTCATCCATGTCTCTGAGATGTAGATTGCTCCTTCTATCCGTGAGGTACTGTTAGGTGCCCGAAGACAGCTGATCGTTGATTGCCTGAAGATTTACTTTTTGAAGCATTCTTTGAGTCATTTTGTGTATTTCTATCAGAATATGTTTTTCAAACAAACTTCACGCATTCATCTCCTCAGATACCAGTCCTCGTCAAACCCAAGATCAAACCAAAGGGATTCGCCTTCAACTCAACAAAACCTGCTCCCGTCTTCAACTTTGCCTCCCCCAAACCCAACCCTCTGCCCTCCGCTCCCTGCACCGGCACTGCCAACCCCAAATCGGCAAAATCGGTGTCCTTCAAGGTGTCCAAGCTGCGGACGCCCAAGCGGGTGAAACTCTCCGGGTCAGAGGTCACGGATAGGCGGCAGGCCACACCTGGGGTGCGCAAGTCCTTGTCAGCTCTCACCCCCAGGGTGGGGGCAGCGGTCAGGAAGTCTGTGGGTGGAACAACCCCAGCTGCAGGGGGGGATAGGAAGTCACTGGGAGTGGTCAAGACGCCTTCAAGGAAGTCCTTTGGAGGTATGTGGTATCATTACTGAACAATGGCCCAGAATGTGGAGAGAGATAAACCCATGTAAATTTCCATCCACCCATTCAAGTATTATTTCACCTCTTTCTTATTTATAGAAAGGTTCATCCTTGTTTTCTCAAACCTCGGGGGAAAAAAATGATATCCCAACAATGATTTCTGTGCAGTTTCCTTGATGGTAGGTATGTTAATCGCCCAATGTGGTATGCTTATCAGATAAAATATTTCAATAGATATATTATATGTGTGTAAAACATTAAAAAAGTAAGATCATTTAGAGCAACAGTTGTTTTAAATGCATTGCCAATTTGAGGATTTATTCCACTCTGAAGAAATCTTCACAAAGGTTAAACATATCACTAAACAACATGAACAGATGAATCATGCGCAGAAATATATGCTCTTTCATTTTCTGTGTCTTTTAATGTTTTGGATACTTACGTTTATATGAAGAGTTAGAGCACCAAACCGCATATTTGTGGTGGCTGGTCCGGAATGAGTAATGGCTTACCTTTCAAAAGGGCTGTACAATAGGGAGACAGTATCCTAATGACCTCACACGTGTTTGGTGTGAAGGCCGTACAGTGTGTAGCTAGTGGTGAATGATCAATTGCCCCTCTTCATTCACTCTCATCAGGTCTTGGTAAGACGACATCAACCACTCCTGCTGCCAAGCCCAAGAACGTGTTCGACCTGAAAGCTTCCCTTACTAAGCCGTTGACTTACAAACCACATACAGGTAAATGAAGTTGTTTTTCTTTCAGTTTCTCTTTGGGTTTTAAGGTAGTGTATCCCTCTTCTTCTGTGTCCAAGCATCATCCGTCTCAAATGTTTGGCCATGCTCTGGCGCAGTGAAGTGCCTTTTCATTGGCTACCATCAGATCGACGTGGCAGTACTAGTGGGCTAGGAGTGGGCATATTATAAGGGAGTGTATCCCTTTTCCAGACATATTGTGAAATATATGAAATTATGATGTTAAATGCAAATCATGCCTGGAACTTTTTTTTTGTATTGCCTCCCAGGCTCAAGCTCTTTTCCAAATGCAAATAGATTTAGAAGTCGCCATTGCCATTTTCCATCCAACTCATGTCTTATCCCAAAGATTATATGAAATCTCCCTTCGTATACAATCAATCCTATTGAGCCACTTAGCTTGCGATGTATCAAAATGAGGCAGAGTTGATAAGGATGAGGGTATGGATAAAGACATTATTATCATTATCATCCAGGCAAACTGAAGCCTTTCGGAGAAAAGCAGCAAAACCTGGTCAACGTGAGGGCGCCCACTAACATTGTGCAGGCCAAGACGCTGCTGAAGAGACCCCAGCTGAAGGGGCGTGCAAACCGACGGGCAGCCACCTCCAAGCAGCGCGCCCAGAGACGCAACGACAGCTTCATGGCCAACAGGAGCATGGCGGCATGTTAAACAAACACCCCACAAATAGACATTGCCTCTTAACCCTAATCTGACTGGGCTTTTTTACCGGGTCATTTTGACCCCCCTAATATTTCGGCCACGGAACGTTGAATCAACAACATTTTGCATGCTGATAAAGGAACATGTTAAAGGGGAAGTTCACCCTGAAATTATTTTGGTTTCAAAAGAAAGAGACATGTGAAAGAAACGTATGAGTGAAGATTTGACGAAAATCGGTCAAAGGAAAAGAAAGTTATTTGAGTTGAAAGTTTTGATTTTGTGACGTCACATGCGAGGTGCTCTCCCATATGTTGTGTACAAAATAAGTCGATAAATTGCTTTTTTTCTGCTTTTGACAACGGAATGATGTTTTTTCGTACAAGTATTGTGTAAAAACGTATTTCTAATATTGTACCAAATGCACAAGTATACGGATGCATATCTTTGTGAGAAAATGCACATTTTCGAAAAAAAATTGTACACAACATATGGGAGAGCACCTCGCATGTGACGTCACAAAATCAAAACTTTAAAATCAAATAACTTTCTTTTCCTTTGACCGATTTTCGTCAAACCCTCACTCACATGTTTCTTTCATTTGTCTCTTTCTATTGAAACCAAAATAATTTCAGGGTGAACTTCCCCTTTAAGGGGCGGCTGCATATTTTTTTTTTTTTGAAAAAAAATATTCAATTTTGTGCAAATTATAATTCATGAAAATTAGATGCATATTGTACCAATTTCATTGTTTCATTAAAAAAAGGTGGGAGGAAAGTCAAACATTTTTTTAATGTGCCATGTAGCAAAATCAACAATATCATGTTAAAAAACTTTGAAATTACAAATCGATTCATATGTATTTTATTGGGGTTTTTTATTTCTTATGTATGGTTTTTTTTTGTTACTCTGTTTTTATGATCTTTTCAAATATTTTTTTTTAGACAAAAGGCCTAGAAAGCACAATTGACAGTGATTGAGCAGTTTAAGAATAGAAGTATTTTGTACACAAACCTGCGCGAAATCTCACTTTTGGTCAGATTTTGGTCTGACATGCGTTTACATAATGTTGCGTAACCTCTGAACGCAGTGTCCAATTTTTTCAAAATTGTAGTCAAATGTTGCAAGACACAAAGGCGTTTCGCCATGCTCAGCGGTTGCTTGTCAGTCATGGATTTCATGCAGGGGCAATGGTGCAGTGTCAAACAACCCTACATGTTTTCTTAAAAGTTTATCGATGTCAACCAAATCAAGCAAACAAAGAAGCGGAGGCATATTTATCAAGTTTGAAAAAATTGGACACTTTGTTCAGAGGTTACGCAACATTATGTGACCGCATGTCAGACCAAAATCTGACAAAAAAAGCTGACAAAAAGCAAACCCGCGAATACGCGGGCTCAGTAAAGAGCAAATCAATTATTTAGTGGGCCCTACATGACCCTCATGCTGAAAATTTCTACTGAAATGATGATAAAGTTCATTCAAGCTTATTGGAGCCTGCGTTGACACAAAAGCTGTTGGCGTGTCCCTGCTGTTAGGCACTAGTAATTTCCTGCCGCAGAAAAGTGGGCGAATTACAAATATCAATTGATTTGTGCTCACGCTGCTCCATTGATTCACGGGAAGGGGGAATCCCGGACAATAGTCTAATGAACAAGAGGCAGTGACAGACCATGAACACACCTGAATCACGGAGAATGCCCTTTGATACTTTTGAGTTTGTTGTGATTTTTAGGAGGGATACTGACTTTGATGAAAGTAGCTACACCTTACAGGAATGTAAGCTTGGAACTCTTTTTCAGAACATACATGTATTGTGTATTGTTATTTATATGCTATTATAGCTAATGCTGAAAAATAACATGATATGATGGGCATCTGTTTGTGTTAGGCAAGAAGGGATGTTACAATCATGTTTATGACATTTTAAGAGTTGTCATAGTGATTGCTAGTGATCAATGTTTAACTCCAGCAAGTGCAGCAGTTGTTTTATCTTGCTTGCTAGCAGTTGGGTTGATTAATTTGCTGAATGTACTAGTAAATGTATATTAGTCTTGCTGGTATGGGCCTGGTAAGGATAGGACAGGTGATGAGAAAGAGCAGGCTGAGATGGTATGACCATGTGGATAGGAGAGAAGAGACTCACCGGCTCCAGAAAATACTAAATTTCACAGTTGTTGGGAGGAACACACTAGGGAGACATCGCAAGACATGGGAGGAATCAGTCAAAGCAGACAGAAAAGTGCTGAACATTACCCACATTGATCGAAATGACAGGACAGTAAGGAGGAGAGCCATATCAAGGAAATGAACGGTCTAACCCCAAGTGGGAAAAATGGACCTTAAATGTTGATGATGGTAAACATGGGCGCAGTTTAGTTTATCTTAGTCTCTGCAACTTTTAACCTTGGCAGTACAGTAATCATTTTCATTACTCTCATCTCTTTTGACCTCTCTTTTCTCTCTCATTCTGTCTCAACACCCACCTCAAGTCATCTTCACCATTTTATCTGGTTCAAACTCCACTCTCCTGCAGTTTATGCCATAAACTGTACAGTGCTTGTTCATGGTTTGTGTTTAAATTACAATTTAGTTTATTTCTGGTTTGTCTTGTGTCCATTTGCTTCATTATATTGTAAATATGTATAAAATATTATACTTTGTAAGACTGAAATGGGCAGGACATTGCTCTTTAATTCTTCTTACATTTAATGCTAGTCTGCTGTTATATAAATATGCTACCTTTCTCATTGTGATTACCGGCACTTAACCTGATTTTTATTATTATTCTATATTTTTTGTCAGTTTGAACTTTTACCCAATTGATTTATAATGTTTACAAATTCTTGTGCAGCTAGATTAAGTGTTTGAGGATACATATTGTATATACCATATCTTTTGCAGGGTTTTTATTTTTGTGATTTTCGCGAGTCAGGTGTTATTCACGAATTTAACAACATGCGAAAACATGAATACTCTGTGCACACGCACATGTACAGCTAGTATTGGTACTCCACGACCGCGATTTTTAACCATTCGCAAAATTGTAGTGAAGTCCTGATTTGTGAAAAATTTGACTCGCTAAATATATGGCGTATACAGTATATCATTTTTTCTATGAGAAAAGAGCTTTTCTTTTCTTTGCAGTTGTAATGATCTGAAAATGTTACTGCTTTGGGTAACTTTGTTGTTTGTATTAAATCAGAAAGCTGAATGAAAACTTTGATATATAAAGGCTCAAAACAATTTTGATGTGACTATAAATTGACAGGATTGGTATGAATGTACATTCTTCTCATCCCTTATTTTTGATGTATATACATGTACATGATTTTATGTAGTGTCCATTTAATATATGACTTTTTTTTAACATTTAACATAACTTTGCAGTAATATGTGCGATGTCTTACTCAAAGTTGTACTGGCTTTCATTTGGATTAGTTGAACGGAATTACTGAGATAGCAGTGATTTAAATTCAACGAAGCAGTGTAAAATCATTAATTGCTCTGTACACTCATGATGACTTGTTCAGTGTAAACTATACCCATTTTCACGGTTTTCATTCAACTGAGATAAAAGTAGTTTATCTGGACTAAAACTTTATCAAGCTTGACCTGATTACATTGACTTCATCCACAAAATTTATACCCAGATAAGGTCATTAATTATGTGTAGAATTTTCCATTTCAATATGAAGTGAAAAGCATTGATCACTATTGTATATTTGTATCATATAGATGCCACAGTCCACCATTGCGAGCTTGTACATATTATAACAATAAACCCCAGGTCTTGATAACCTAAACCAACAGTGAACATGTGTAGTTTTCATCTGTATCTGTTTATCACTTGTTTCACCATAATTAAACCCTATTCTGCCTGGGCATTTTGAAAGCAGGTTGTGACAGGGGGCGGGGGGGATGGCAGGAGAGTGGGGGCATTTGAATTGACGCAAAATTTTGCATGAAGATCAAGTAACATATTAAGAGCGTGGATTCATATTTTGTTTAAGGACAAAAAATATTCAATTTTGTCCATGTTTAAGAATCAAATTTATACAAATTAGACACATATTTTACAAATTTCTTTCTATTTCATTAAATAAAGATGGCATGAAGGTCAAAGTTTCTTCTGATATGCAGAGTAACACAATTAACAATTCTATGTTAGAAAATGTTAAAATGACAAATCAATTTATATGCATTTTATTATTTTTTTTTTTAATTTCTATGTATGCTGTTGTTTTTTTCCTTTTTTTTCTCAATTTTTCATGATTTTTTTTTTTTTTAATTATGTATTTTGATAAATTCAAGAACAATGTGATCAAGCAAAAGGGCTGAAAGGCACAATTGACAGTGGTGTAGAGCAGATTAGGAACAACAGTATTTTGTACACAAAGCTATACGAAATCACACTTTTTGACAGATTTTGGCCTGACATGCGATTTCATAATCTTGCCTTACTTCTGAACAGAGAATCCGATTTTTTTCAAACTCAGTATCAAAAGTTGCAGGATACTTTTAAAGAAAAAGTAATGAGAAGGAATGTCGCGATGTTAAGCAGTTGAGCGTCAGTTGTGCATTTCGTCAGAATAGGGTTGAATGTTAAGGGTGTGGGCTGTTCACATGATAGATCTGTCATTGCCAGGTACAAACTCTGCCTAATGTCAACAATAGGTTAAAAGTTCGCAATGATACCTCCCTGGTTTTCTGAATTCAAACAAAAATGAGAACATGCATGGTCATGGCAGAATGGCTCTCCATTGATTACATGTCATACCATAGTACATGTATTCACCACTGATGCCCCTTGAACAAAACCTAAATGCTTTTTACAATATTAACATTTCATTAAAAAAGATGGCATAAAGGTCAAAACTGTTTGATATGCTGAGTAGCATAATCAATATCATGCCCCCCCAAAAAAAAAAAAAAATTACAAATCAATTCTTATGTATTTTATTGTTCTGTAACTAGATTTCTTATTTATTCTATTGTTTGTTCCTAAAGGTTTTCTCTATTTTTTATGATCTTTATTGCTTCACATATGTATTTTGATAAGTTTCAAGAACAATGTGATCTAGCAGGCATAGAAAGTACAATTGATAGTGATATAGAGTAGCATATAGAGTAGCATATAGAGTATAGTAGCATATAGGAGTATAGGAAAAGCAGTGTTTTGTGCATAAATATATGTGAAATCTCACTGTTTGGTAAGATTTTGGTCTGACATGGCGATTACATAATGTTGTACACGTATAACCTCTGAACAGAGCGTCAGATTTTTTCACACTTGATCTCAAGAGTTGCGAGACACTTCAAAAGAAAAGTTATGAAAAGGTGTGTCATCATGCGGTTGCATGTCAGTCGTGGATTTTGTACATGGGGGGGGGGGGGGGGTGGTCAAAAATCGGCATCCCGTTCAGAGGTTACTCAATCATGAAATCGCATAGCTTTGTGTACAAAATACTGCTTTATCTATACTGCTCTATATCACCGTCAATTGTGTCTTCTAGGCCTTTTGATTGATCTCATTGTTCTTAAAACTTATAATACACAATTGAAGCAAAATAAATATAAACTATAGAACAAAAAATTAAAAACAATACAATACATAAGACATTTACAAAAACAATAAAATACATTAGAATCTATTTGAAATTTTAATTTGTTCAACATGATATTGCTCATTTTGCTACTCGGCATATTAGAAAAAAGTTTTTCCTTCATGCCATCTTTTCTTAATGAAATACAATTAGATTTGTCAAATATAACTCACACATACATGTGTGAGGAAGGAATACTGTATGCAGTCAATTTTTTCTACTCTAAAAATGTAAAATCTCAGGAAGCATTTGTTCTCAATACCAGTTGTCTCATAGACACTTGAAGTTTGATTGGGACTAGGTCTGTAGACTAGTGGACACACAGTATCGCATGTACTGCATCAAGTACAAGCTGGTACACACTCAAAACCATGCAGTGAGTGAGCGAGAGAGAGGAGCAACTACCATATATGGGCGTGCTACCCATCCCTCTCACTACTTACACACCCATACATTCACACACAGCACTACATGTAGGTACATGTAGTTGGTTTCAGCAAAGAGATACTATGCAAACAAAGTACAGAGTACAGGTATCTCTTTTCTTTTAGTGCTGCTCACTTATGAACTGATTTCACACATGGCAAACATTAACCTCTTTTATTTTGCAGCGCTAAATCAAAGTAGGCGCGATGCTCCCTCACCTCAGTCCAGTCAAGACTAACAATCTAAGGCTCTGTCTAACTAGATTTGGTGTTTTTTTCCCTGTTTTTTCCCCCTTTCCTGTCTAGTCCTAAATAGTCATGACTAGGAGGGGAGGGGGGAGGGGGGGGGGGGGGGTGTTTATGCATTAAGGACTTAACAATGCTCAATCTAACCAAGGATCATCAGGAACAAGGTTTGATTCAATCACTGCGCTAGGACTAGTGACACTGGATAGCAGTGATGGGTTGGTGGTATAGAAGGGGATTACTATCTTGAATTCAGTCTTTGTGATCGATACAGGCCCCGGCTGATCATCATCACTAGATGTGGCAACCTCATAGTGTTGCATCATCGATCCAAGTGGTAGCAAGCACTTGTTTGGAACAGACACAGACAAATGTAAACATATTCACGTCATTTTAAGTTTGTTTTTATTGATACTATTCATCATGAAAAATGGATAGATGTACACTTTTAATTACATAACTTTGGATTACTATGACGACTGCTCTTTTCATCTACTTCATAGGGGAACGCGCTGCTTGATTATAGCTCTGTTTGATGTCAGAACCTTGTATACAAATGAATTGTAGTCCTCCCTGAAAATATGAGCTTACAATTACTTGATATGATCATTTACACATATTATGTGCGTTAAATGACAAGTGAATAAAATCAATGTTAAAAACCATGCAGGAGCAAATCCTCCGCCAATGTTTGGGTCCGTACATATAATGAGGCTATTCTGCAAGAAATTATATTATAGAGAAAGACATACAAGAACCATTTTTTTTCTGTTGTGTATTATTTTGGTCTTTCAAGAAAACGCATGAAGGTATATCCCTCAGCATGTATAAATCACAACTACCGGTACTTAGTAGCTTTTTAACATTGATGTTAATCAAATGATTGGAGATTAATAACTCTGGATTGTTTGTTAAACTTTCTCAAAATAACATATTAAGTAAATCAGTGAGTTACATGTGCAAGTATACATATCCTACAATATGTTATAATACAATACAAATGCACTGCTGAATTGTAGCTGATACATGCTAATATAAGAGAAAGAGAAAGATGCTTAGAGGGATAGTTCATCCTGATATTAAGTTGGTTTCAATAAAAGCAGATACATGAAAGAAACATGTAATTGAAAATTTGATGAAAATCTGTTAGAGAATATGAAAGTTATGATCTTTTAAAACTGATTTTGTGACATCACGTGTGAGGTGCTCTCCCATATGTAATGTACAAATTTTTTTAATGTCCATTTTCATGAAAAGATAAACATCCTCTTACCTGTGCATTTTCAATATTAGAAATGTGTTTTTACACACAAACCTGTATGAAAACAAATCATTCTATTATAAAAAAAAAAAAAAAAAAACAGAAAAAGAGCAATTTATGAAATCATACTGTGCACAACATATGGGAGAGCACCTCGCACATGATGTCATAAAATAAAAGTTTCAAAAGATCGTAACTTTCTTACCCTTTGACAGATTTTTGTCAAACCTTCACTGATATGTTCCTTTCACGTTTCTTCTTTTAATGAACCCACCTTATCATCAGGGTAAACTATCCCTTTAATGGGTTAATGTTTTTCATATCCATACCCAATCATCTTCCAATTTTTGAACTATTGTCCATGCTGTAATGTAACTACTACTCACTAGCTATTAATCGCACAAAATTAGCTACCTGTATAAAGTTTGCTTTCATTTGAGTTATGCTGAATTGAGGACAGGTGTATTACAAAATGTCCAGTGAAAGATCTGGTAGACAGAAAGAAGAAGATGAGGCACAGTGCATTGTATCATTGGCTTACTGTACATCCACAGATACATACCGGTATACAATGACGAGAGATAAACAAATTGAAACAGCTGTATTGAAACAGAGGAATATTCATCAAACAATCTGAATTCCAAAGAAACTCTTGTTCCTGTAGGTGCATTTCTAACGCCTACCATTACACAATCTGATAAATTCTCATTAAAATTCATTCACTTGGACAAGTTGTGGATATGATGAGTTGCTCAAATTTGCCAACATGCCAGTTCTGCCCTTGGGTATCCTACTTGAATCAGTCTTGAGATTGTGGAGGGAAAACACTTCTGAAGGAAGAATCCATTGGAAAAACAAAGCAATTTCTATGAATGTGCACATTCGTTACAGAGTTTCTTCCCTTTGAACTTTGCCAGGCTCATTCTCATTCACAAAATAAAAATAAGAGGGGAAGATGAGGGAGATGAAGATGAAGAGATAATTACCATAGTGACTGATGTTAGACTGTCTATCAGGGAGCAAGGGTCCTCTGGGTATGATACCAGAGAGGTGAAAGCTGCACTCCACACATAATCCAGTCATGAATCCAGGCAAGGATTGGCACAAGTAGCTTTTAAAATGGGGTTAAAATCTTCAACACAATTCCAAGTAGGTGCAGCATATTATTAAATCAGAACAATCACAATGGCTCAGGGTTTTGAATTTACCTATGTACTACTGTACTTTGAAGAGTTGTAACTCATAACCCTTTACTGTACACATGGGATTAAAAACTTTGGTATGAGTTGATACATTTAATGAGATGCACCCATCATTATATTGCTTCAATGTAAAGAATGTAAAGAAGCTATAACTATTAAATTGGTTGGCAAGGCTGGAAAAATGGAAGAACCCAATGATTTCAGGTAATATCATCCATCATTTGCACTCTCAATTACGAGGCAGACAATTGACATGAAGAGATCAAGATAATTTTCATTATTACTAGTAAGTAAATGGAAGATATTGTCACTTTTCAGCCTATAGATGCTATAAACAATAAAAAGAAGAAAATATTACTTGTAAACGTGATAAAATATATGTGGTAGACTTGAGAAAGTTTGTTTGAAGACTTGACCTTTGAAGACACACAGTTTGAAACATTTGTAACATGGCGTAACATATTTAGCATTTCTAACTTTGCTCTGAATATGTTGCAGTCCTACAGTATTGAGGTCTTTTTTTTTACAAACACATTTAATTTGTACATAGAATATGTAGACATTGATACTCTAAAACCTAAAACTAATATCTATCAAATACAGAAAATATTTACAAAAGCCTCTTCATAGCGGGATCACAGGTGTCCCATTTCATCCACACTTCACCTTTGTTTCCTGGTAGTATCTAATATTTTTTGCAAATATTTTCCTGTTCCTGAACTCGAATGATGAACACCATTGTTAGACAAAGCTGGGTAGCAGTGATCTGTTTGAATCCATTTTCAGTCTCTGTCATTGAATTTTCAGTTTAAATTTTGCCCCTGAATAAGTGTGCCACTGAGGAAAAGATCATGTCATCTATGCTTCAGCCTCAATTCAGCCTCAAAACATAAGCACTTGTTTGATGACATCACTTCTTCCTTTACAGAATATCAATTACTGTAATTCCAAAGTTTCCCACATTTGTAGCTCTACAGTCAAACACATTGTAGAACATTGTCATGTTACAATATTATAATACAGGCAAACCCCGTAATAACCAGCACGTCGGAACCCACATTTATTCAGCAGGGAGACGCCGAGAAATGTCCTCGTAATAGCAGGTTCTCGCTATACCCATGCTCGTTTTAACATGGTTTGCCTGTATTATAATGACTTTCATATATTCTCTGGAAAGTGTACCAAAGGCATGATTCATTCATGCCTAAATCTTACTTGTTTTCTTCAATTTCTCAATGTATGATTTTAATCCACAGTGAAGGTTCATCATCCCATTAATACACAATTGGATGGGTAGAATTAGAGAAAGTGTTTGTTTTCTTTCAATTTGTTCCAAGATTACTTAGACTGCATTTCGCTGCTGCAATTACAAGGTCCATGGTTTGCAATTGTTTGATGATATCTATGTAGCACAGGTTCCTTCCCATGTGAGACGTTGTGGTTACACCTTCTCCTGCTGAGCCTCTATGATGTCATCACCACCATCGCCAAGGTTACCCCTCCATCAAAGTACAGACAGAAAGAGAGAAAGAGAAAGACACAGACTGACTGATAGCCTATCTACATGGAGTACAGGCCCTCCTTGAGATGGGGTGGCTAACCACTAACAACCATTGCCAAGGCTACCCCTCCATCACGATTTAGACAGAAAGAGACAGACAGACAGACAGACAGACAGAGCGCAGGAGCACAAGCCCTCCTTGGGATCTTGGGATAATGGGGGTTGTCTAACCACTAACAGCCAGAGCGCTGCGCCACCATGTTGGTGGCGCACGTCCGGGGCAGGTCGAGGCCCCGATGTATAAAGTTCACCAGGTCATTGCAACCAGGGCAGCATGGGGGGAAGGCGCAGAAGATAGCGTAGAGGATTCCACACAGCAGCCCGATGGGCCAGCCAATCACCAGCAGCAGGATGATCCACACGATGCTCCACAACCAGCCACAGTTTGCCATGGTAACAGCGGCGAGTGCTGTTAGTCACCAGAGAAGACAGGAGAAAGTTTCCTTGAGTAGTTGGTTTCGGGTCTGGTAGTGGTAGGTGTCCCTGCATGTGATCAGAAAGGAGGAACATTTGAAACATCTTAAACTCAAAGTGCTCAACATCAAAAATATAAACTATTCCTTTATCTTTTGGTTTTTGTTTATCCCTGTCTATCTGCCTGTCTCCCTCACCATCTCTCTCTCTCTCTCTCTCTCTGCCTGTATGTAAGTCTATCTCTCTTTCTCTCTCTCTTTCTTTCTCTTGCAAACACACTCCAGCGGCCCCATCAGTTTATGAATGTGAATTGGGATACATTGATATCAGCATTAAAGGAAAGAAGTGAGTACTTAGGCTCCCTACAAATAATATGATTACCAATGCATGTCAGTAAGGAATTTTCTTGTGACCATTGAATACACAGTTCATATACCCTGAAAAAAGGTGCAATATTGGCACAATATTGTGGCCATGGACTTGGTGGTTATATGACCTGTGTCCACACATAGGCAGTATTTACTGCATCCCATGCTAGAGCAATTATGGAGAGAAATACATTATGTAATTCTGGCAAGCAATGTGAGGCATTGTGACTACCAAAATGGTCACACCCAAGACTGCTGTCATTCTTCAATGCACAAGCTGCAACATATTCTGTTATCCTACAGATGCAGTTGATAAGATTTGTTATCTGCAATATTGCAGTATTTTCCACTGGTTTAAATCTGCAAATTACCTGTAAACGAGACATACTTGTGGACAAGTATAAGGTGGTCTGCATTGGCAAATTTGTGCACAGACATGGTATGGTAAATGCACGGTGACACCATCGTCTTTCCATGGTGACACCATCTATTTATTAGAAATCAGAGGCAAGGCTAGTTTTTCATAGAACAATGTCTAAGCTACCAAATACTGAAATTTTGGAGAAAATTGACCAAGGATTACTAAGATATGCAAAAACGGGTAAAAAAGTTCATGACGTCATAATTGAAAATTCATTTTTTCGATTCATATGGCAATATGATGATGTCAAGATGTATTTTCCGGTACAATGACACATGAAATCACATCTACATTTCATACTCTTTTCAAATATTAAAAAAAAAATGGGGGTCACCGGCCACTCTGAAGAGCTATGGCCGATTGAAGGTAGTCATGTTTTTTGCAATATTTGCACACAAAAGCGTATTGACGCACGCGCAGACTTTCAACTTTGACGTACCCGCACGGCCTTGTTATTGCATGGAAATGGCTCAAAATTGCAGAGTGTCATGCTTGTAGTGTCAGAAACATGAAACCAGTAAAAAAGCGGAATTTTGAGGCTGCGTACGCGTAACGTAGTGAAAAACGCGCGAACGCGCGCGCAGGCGCGGAAATTTTCGAAATGCTCAAAATGACCTGAAACATATGCAAAACAATTTTGAGTTGATTTGGAGCATTTTAAAATTTTGCGCGCGCGTTTTTGCAAATGTTGCTGGAACATGTTCACGTATATACCCATGCATGATGAAGATTTCATGAAAAATGGCCCATGCATTGTTGAGATATCCATGCCACAAAAAATAGGAATAAAAATAAATAAATAATAATAAAGAAAGGAAAATCGGACAAAAACAAGAGGTGATGTGCCATGGCATGGCAGACCACCTAAATAGCAGAAAAGAAGGTGGGAGGCAAAAAATGCATAATTTGGGTGACTGCTGTTCTGCTGTGTGTTGTGCATCAGCAAACTTGCCACCAATGTTCATGAAACCATTCTACCCTAGCTATTCGCTAAGAATGCATGTGGCTGAATGCACTTAAGCAACTACCAAGGCTAAGTAAGGATTCATGAATATGGCCACTGCTTTTCATTCCTAATGGACTCAGGACAGCTTTCTGTGATCCAAAATGCCCCCATTCAACTGACTGGTCTGTCTAGCAAGCATATGGATATCTATTACTTCTGAATTGTTTGTATACTTTTTAATGGAATTATCTCTTTTATAAAAAAAAATCTTTGTAGATCTTCTTCCAAGTTGAATGGATGAATATCTGCAGCAATATGGAACAAATGTCCAGCTTTATTACCTGTATGCAGGCACAATACTCAATCAGTCAGTCATATATATTTGTACAATATAGACAGTATCAACACTTGAGTCTGTTCCTGCACACTACATCAAGCAACCCATGATAACAGCTCAAATCAGGCTCTAGTCTGATCATACAGACACTTGTTCTGAGACAGTATCAACACTTGAGTCTGTTCATCCAGACTACATCAAGCAATCCATGATAACAGCTCAAATCAGGCTCTAGTCTGATCATACAGACACTTGTTCTGAGACAGTATCAACACTTGAGGCTGTTAATGCAGACTACATCAAGCAACCCATGATAACAGCTCAAATCAGGCTCTAGTCTGATCATACAAACACTTGTTCCGAGACAGCATGAAGAATTGAGTCTGTTCCTGCAGACTACATCAACCAACTCATGATAACAGCTCAAATCAGGATCTAGTCTGATCATACAGATACTTGTTCTGAGACAGTATCAACACTTCAGTCTGTTCATCCAGACTACATCAAACAACTCATGATAACAGCTCAAATCAGGCTCTAGTCTGATCATACAGACACTTGTTCTGAGACAGTATCAACACTTGAGTCTGTTCATCCAGACTACATCGACCAATCCATGAAAAGAGCTCAAATCAGGATCTAGTCTGATCATACAAACACTTGTTCTGAGACAGTATCAACACTTGAGTCTGTTCATCCAGACTACATCAAGCAATCCATGATAACAGCTCAAATCAGGCTCTAGTCTGATCATACAGACACTTGTTCTGAGACAGTATCAACACTTGAGGCTGTTAATGCAGACTACATCAAGCAACCCATGATAACAGCTCAAATCAGGCTCTAGTCTGATCATACAAACACTTGTTCCGAGACAGCATGAAGAATTGAGTCTGTTCCTGCAGACTACATCAACCAACTCATGATAACAGCTCAAATCAGGATCTAGTCTGATCATACAGATACTTGTTCTGAGACAGTATCAACACTTGAGTCTGTTCATCCAGACTACATCAAGCAATCCATGATAAGAGCTCAAATCAGGCTCTAGTCTGATCATACAGACACTTGTTCTGAGACAGTATCAACACTTGAGTCTGTTCATCCAGACTACATCAACCAATCCATGAAAAGAGCTCAAATCAGGATCTAGTCTGATCATACAAACACTTGTTCCAAGACAGCATGAAGAATTGAGTCTGTTCCTGCAGACTACATCAACCAATCCATGATAAGAGCTCAAATCAGGCTCTAGTCTGATCATACAGACACTTGTTCTGAGACAGTATCAACACTTGAGTCTGTTCATCCAGACTACATCGACCAATCCATGATAAGAGCTCAAATCAGGCTCTAGTCTGATCATACAGACACTTGTTCTGAGACAGTATCAACACTTGAGTCTGTTCATCCAGACTACATCAACCAATCCATGAAAAGAGCTCAAATCAGGATCTAGTCTGATCATACAAACACTTGTTCCAAGACAGCATGAAGAATTGAGTCTGTTCCTGCAGACTACATCAACCAACTCATGATAACAGCTCAAATCAGGCTCTAGTCTGATCATACAGACACTTGTTCTGAGACAGTATCAACACTTGAGTCTATTCATCCAGACTACATCAACCAATCCATGTTAAGAGCTCAAATCAGGCTCTAGTCGGATCATACAGACACTTGTTCTGAGACAGTATCAACACTTGAGTCTGTTCATCCAGACTACATCAACCAATCCATGAAAAGAGCTCAAATCAGGCTCTAGTCTGATCATACAGACATTTGTTCTGAGACAGCATGAAGAATTGAGTCTGTTCCTGCAGACTACATCAACCAACTCATGATAACAGCTTAAATCAGGCTCTAGTCTGATCATACAGACACTTGTTCTGAGACAGTATCAACACTTGAGTCTGTTCATCCAGACTACATCAACCAATCCATGATAAGAGCTCAAATCAGGCTCTAGTCTGATCATACAGATACTTGTTCTAAGACAGTAGCAACAGTTCAGTCTGTTCCTGCAGACTACATCAACCAACTCATGATAAGAGCTCAAATCAGGCTCTAGTCTGATCATACAGACATTTGTTCTGAGACAGCATTAAGAGTTGAGTCTGTGCCTGCAGACTACACCAACCAACCATATCAGCCCACATCCCCATCCCTGTCTCCTCCATTAAGGTCAAGGTATGACTCACCGAGTCAAGTGCATTCTAATGTGATGCCCCGACCTGTGCCACTAATGAAATGAATACATCACCAACTTAAAATTTGCAGTCACATTTAGCAATCACACATGTTATTGAGTTGATGAAGCACCTTTCAAAATGAATTAAATGGAATATACTGTACTGGGAAGAGGGTGATCATGAGCAATCTTCTTACCAATGGTGTTAAATTAATGTGTTGTCTATTTTAGAAACTTGCTGAAAGCTATTTGCCCCAAGATGATCCACATTTTGAGTAATTAGTGATTAAATCACAAATTCTCAAAATGTTCAGCCCAAACATTTTTGTCCATCTCTTCTTGAATAATGCCCAAACCACAAAATAATTATTACAACTCATTCAATGCCATAAAAAGAAGATGTGAAATACCAGGTACTTCCTTATATACAGAGGACAAGAATCCTCAGATAAATATCATGGAATTTAACAAAGGTACTAGTATTTTATTTATATATTGAACCATGGTGGACTTTTCAGTCTCAAGTCTGCTCTACCCAAGAGCCCTAGGATAAAAACAAATTACATAGAACAGTGTTTAACAAGGTGTAACAATAAACAAAATAATTACAATGAAACACAATGAATACATCAAATGTAACTAACGAGTACATACATATGGAATACCTATAGTATACACAATTCCAATAGAATGTAATCCCCCCTTATATTTAATATTTCATCCAAATTATTGAAAAGAATTTAAATAAAAAAGAATCAATCTAAGTAAATCAGTATTTTAACTCATGTTGGAATGACATTTACATTCTTGCAACAAAAATATAGAATACGAGGAAAATACAATGTGTATATTAAAATGTCTCCAACCACAAACAAAACTTGTTTAGATTGGCTAGATTCCATATGTGGGAAGCACTTGAATGGTTTGCAATCTGTCAAATCAATTTAATGTCCTTATCATTTCACACTTATCAGCCATGAAAATTTTGAAAATTCTCTTTATGAGTACACACTTGACATACTTAGCAGCACTCTTCAGTTAAGTGGACTATATGAAAGGCAAACACCCCTGTTTCTGTCTTTACATATCTTTCATGAGGTTTCCTTTATGACAGGACAAAGAGCAAAAAAAGGGAATCACCCTTTCAAAAGAAGCGTAGAGCCAAATTAATAATTTTGATCAGAAAAGTGAAAAAAAGAGATAGAAATGAACCTGCATGATGAAGATACGTTTGACTGAAGATGTTAGGCCAATTATGCCTGTCATGTAGCTTTGTCTGGTTGTTGTTTGTTAATACCACAAATCTCTACAATATGAACAACATTACAAAATGAATTGGGCTACCAATGCTTCCTTACTTTGGCAAAAGGAAGCAACTGACAAATCACTCACATATGGGTAATTTTATCATATCTGTTTATTATTTTAAATTTCAGCATACCATAATAAAAACTAGTAAAGAAATATCCACACTCCTTTGAGATATTCACGCTCACATGATGTGGCATTAAAAATGAGAGATATATTTACAAAAAATGTCACTTTGTCCAGTTGCTTCCTGATGTCCTAATAAAAGTATTCACACAAATACCAGTACTGTCTATCAATTATCTAAATCTATGCTACATTAATTTTCACCCAGTATCAGTACCTGCTTTGGTTATGATTCCCGGTATGTTCCTACACACAGAGCATTAAACACGCATACGAGAGATGGGTGTGGCACTCGATTCACCACGCTTAGCTCAACTTCACCAGAATGCGAGCACATCCTATCCCTCCCCAACGCTTCAGCCATCCATCCACCCACATGCACCCATAGACAGACCACACAGCACTTACCTCCTACAAATAATGCTAGCAACCGCCAAGAGTAAATCCAACTACAACCTTCCAACGATCTCTCACTGCTAAACCAAAGAGGAAAATCACGAGCTACACAGATGATCAACGAGAGGAAATATTCACTCTGTCCTGGGACTAGTGCGAGCTCTGCCCTAACTGTGTCTGTTCCCTCCTCTCTCGCAGCTCTCACACACGATCCACTCCGTTTGAAGGGAGAATAATCAAGCAATTAACCCAAGACGCGCTCACTCGACCAGATGTCTGCCTGTCCTTCTGTCAGCAGTGAAATGAGAGCAGGCAAGTTATTTGTGATCCGAGCTATCGGTGCTATCGGGTTAAAGGGAAGCTCGCCCAACACAACTCTTCCTCCCACGCATGAAAGGAAGTTTCAGTTTGTCTGTCTTGTAGGAAAAAAAATGACCACAGGACAAATAACTCTTGTTGCCAGCATACTTTGTTTATTTTGTATGCAGAGGGGTACACACAGGGTGATGGGGTAATGAAAGAGAGAGATGGAGTAATAAGAGAGAGAAAGAGAGGGAAGGTAGGGAGGGAGGAGAGAGGAGGAGAGGCCAGAGACAAATAGAGGCAAAGAGAGATAGAGAGAGGGGGAGAGACAGGGAGAATGAGACAGACATGTATAGACAAAGAGAGGAAGAAGGGAAATGAGAGAGAAAGATTAAGAGAGGGGGAGAAAAAGAGAGACAGACAGGGGAAACGAGAAAGAGAGAGAGACACCAGGGGATGGAGATATTGATACGACATCTGGTCGAGTGAGACAATGAGAGATTGAAAAAGACTATTTAAAGGTCTCTTTAAGTGGGAGGTATGATTTTTTTTTTTTTTTTTTTTTTGGGGGGGGGGAGGGGCAGAGAAAGAGGGTGTGATCATACAGAAAAAGGCACGATCATACAAGGTTTCTAGAGCAGACAGGAAAATAGAGGAGCGGTACATGTAGAAAAACATGGGCCCAGAACTATGTTTTGCTCTTTCACACATCAAATCCTTTCCACAGGCTTATGTTCTTTAATGTTACACTACTGTACAATTGTCTATGAACTAATATATTTACACAAAAAAAAACAATGTGTTTTAGGCCTATTAAAGGGATACACCACCTTTAAGTGCGGGAGGGGGGGGGGTATAATTTGGGGGAAGAGGGAGAGGGTGTGCATCATAAAAAAAAAACAGAAAAACGCACAATCATGCATATATGTATAGAAATTATCATAATCCGCTTTTCAAAAATACAAAGAACACGCCCATCCCCTCCTCAACATGAATTACAAACATGACCCTTGACTATAAATCTAGTTTGAGGATGTTTCACATTATCAGTTCAGACAGCTGGCTCATGTTCATCAAGACATTTGGATAAAAATGGGGTGGAGCTTTGAGGAAGAGGGAAGGGGCAGAGGAACATCACTGACATTTTTTGTGACAAGCATGACCACTTGCCTTGGCTCTGGATCATTATAGTTTGCCAAATGTGGGCAAGATAGGTTTCTAGAGCAGGCAGGAAAATCATATCAAAGTAGGAAATTATATACCTCGACTCATCAATTAACAGGGAACAGGTACTAAATAAATATTGGCACTATTGCAGTTATGGACAGTAGTAAAATGGGGTGGTATGGGAGAGGCACATCTACTTTTAATTAAAGTGTCCCTCTGTCTATGTATGGTGTTCCTATGACTAAGAAGTGGCCTTAATTATGAATTTTTAGCACTAAAGAGTACAAAATGATTAGTGATATGGGACTCGACAGAGTGGTGTGATGTCTTGTCTGGAGTGGATTTTGGACCTTTTTGGACTGCTTTGACATTACAGGATCCCAACAAATACCTAGGTTGATTGGTGTGTGTACACTGTATGCTTGTGTGGGGGGTGGGGGTGGAGGTGGGGGGGGGGGGGAGGTGAGAGTGGTACGGTGAATGAGGTATACACACATCCTGAAAAGGTATTTGTGATAGAGAAATCTGATGTAGTCTCATGTCACAAAATACAGGTAAAATAGATATTTACAAACACCAAAATTAGTGATATTTCACCGTGGATGTTTCATCCTCAGTCAGAATATCACTAAGGTTTGTTGTGTTACCCCAGTAATAAGTGAGATCTTGACCTGGGTCGAAATCACACTGTTAGTGTGAAATACAAGCATTAAGATTGCAGCACTTGCTGGCTAGTGAGATATTTCCAACTTGTGTGTAAAGGACACAAGCATTGCTATAGTGAGAATTCAACCCCGTCAGGATCTTATTAATTCTGGAGTGTGAACTCACCAGGTGAGAGCTACAATCTGCCCCTATTATATAAAGAGACTACGCCCCTCCTGTCTGCCCCTCTGATTGGTGATGAGGGTCAGCTGAGGCGGATCTGTAGTCTAAAGGCAGACTCAATTGTGACACTGTTTTAAAACATGCGTCTGGTAGACAAACCTCATGGTAGGATCAGACAATATCATAATTGAGACTGGATTTAAAGACTAGGCTGGCATATAGAGAAGATACCTGGCTGCCATACTTCCCATGACCTTTAACATGGTGGTGACATGTTACATTTTGTCTTTATATCGTCAATATCCAATTTCATCATGGGGTTTCAAGGTAGTATATCCCTTAAAATAAGTTTAAAATAGGGAGGAAAAACAGAATATATCATACCCATCTCTTTCTCTCTGTATCCATCCTCATCTTCCCATCATTCATTCTTACACTCTCAGTGTGTTTCTTTCTCTCTGTCCCCCCCCCCCTTTTCGCTCTCTCTCTCTCTCTCTCTCTCTCTCTAGGGGCATCTCCATTTGCACGATGTTGCGAAATAGCTAGCTATTTTGTGGTCGGGATAACTAGCTAGATCACGAAATAGCGTCTTTGTTAGCCAGATCAAGCAATATAGTTATTATTTGGCTGAGAAATTTTCCCACGAATTTTGGGCGAGATGGCCACATAGCGAGCTACATCGCAAACTAGCTCGCTATTTCGCAGAGCGTCTTCATTAGCGTGAAACTTTCTCGATGCAACAGCACGCACTCCTGAGCACGAGGAACAGCTGAGGCACTGTTTACGTTAGGTTTTTATATGCGCGTGAAGGCGAGCTCACAACCAATGCCATGCACACTGCCCATGCAGGAACATCTATCTAATGAAGACGCAATCGCAACTTCCGGCTAGTTTCCCAGATCAGCAAACTAGCTCGCTATTTTGTCAGATCGGGCTAATGCAGACGCACATTCTGACTCTCTCTCTTCCCTTTCTCTCTTTCACTCTCTCTCTTTCACTCTCTCTCTATCTCAATACTCAATTTCGGTCTCTATCTTCAGGTCTCTATGTCCTGCTTCTACCAATGTGTTCCACAATGTGTTCAGTATACAAAATCATTGACTCAATAGTTTGCTATACATTATTTAAGTCATCTTCATACAAAATCACTCTCAAGAAATATGTGCTACAAATTGATATTCAATTTAATTCAAAATACAAATTTGTAATAATCAGCATTCATGTATATTCAATGTACACTTATCATGATCTCCTCCAAAATTCTTCAATAATTCTAAATGAATATCAATTACTCTCCATCATCACATATCAAAATGTATTTGTCAATATGATTGTAATCTCACTATACTGATCATCCTGTACATTATACAAATATTAAAATACCAAAATGAAAATCAATAACTAAACAAAAACACACCTTCATTTCAATTACAAAACTTTGGTTGGTAAGAGTGGATAAAACTGTTTTTTAAGATGCCTTGCAAGAGCTGGATGCACCAAATTACAAGTGGATACCAGTTCACAGCCATAGAAGAGTGTGGGGTATGCCTAGCAAATCACTAGCTACTGTGCAACAACGAACAAGTAATTTTTGACTGAACAGATAATGTACATTATACTGACTACATGTATTACGTCACTCCTACCCCATCTTAACAAAGAAAAAAATTGTGGGGTAGCCTCCAGAGAATCTCCTGCGAACAAGCTACCCATTGTTACAGGACAACCTCCGGAGAACCTCCAGAGAATTCTGGAGAATTCTTACCCTGGTCGGGACTGGGGTAATTAAGCAATCAAATAATTATTAATGGAGAATATTAACAATCTGGAACAAAATTGCTTTGCTTCTCTGCTGCAAATTTTACATGACGAAGAACAGCATGCCTACGAATATCCTTAAAAAATCTGTAATACATATGTTAGAAATCGTGCAAGGAAGTATTTAAAATTTGAGATTGTAAAACTAGTACCGGTATGAATTATGTATATGTTGGCTGGCCGGCGGTACTTTTTACCCGCGCTGTCCGAGGTTGATACAGTGGTGGCTGTTTAGCAATGGCTGTTAAGACGGTGTCCGAAATGATACCCTGCGTTTTGATTGCCAAACGAGGAATTTTTACCCCTAGTTTAATTCTTTAAAAAATATTTTTAAAATTTGGGGGGGTGGGAGGTCATCATATCTGATGCACTAATATCAATAACTATAATCAGATGAACCACGTACAATGGACAATGTATTATTCCATGTGATGTATCAAATAAACATTCATGAAATTTTATATTTCAGAGGTACATATACCTGTAAAATCAAATAATGTAACTTAATCTCGTAACTCAATGCAATCAGTCACACATTCATTTGGCTAAAGTAATAAATAGGTCTTTCAAAAATGTGTAAATTGTCATACACTACAGAACGGATAGTCGTGTTATGTAAACAACTATTTTGGCAAATGTTTTCTTCATTTCTTTGATTGAGAGTTGAAATACCTGAAGAGTTGAAGTAACTGAATAAAAAAGAGTTCAAAAGAATGAAAAGAAAAAAGTATTTGTCTTAATGAATCAAGTAAATAACACATATACTTGTTAATCTGGTAGACAAACTACTTACACTGGCCAAGTTGACTTATTCACAATATGAAACAAATGGAATATTTTTATTCTAAATATCAATTTTGCAGCAACGATTCCGAGTCCGCATTTGAATCAGAAGACTGACGTTGAAATTAAAGCAAAAAAAAATGTGATTTTGTGGGTCAACCCTGCACAGAAAAGTATAAAACAAGAGAAACATTGAGTAATCTTTTATTGTACTTTACACCTGAGCAGCTTCATAATAGTTGCAACATATTTTATAGATGAAATTAAATAAACAAAGTGATTGATGGCACATGATCAGAGGCCAATAACAGAAATGACACTGTCCCAGGTTTTGCATTTTAAAACAAAATCCTGGTTCTTCATCTCCCATGATGCTCTAGTAAATGCCATGGATGGTGTTCAATGTGCTTGAGGTGGAAATGTTCCAGTGATCCAGAGGTAAACCAACATCTCTCCATCCATCTAACAACTGACAGTCACCATCCTTGTTACATGAGAGGGGTAAGACTCTTTAGCTGCAGACTGGCTTCTGGCCCACGATGCCCTCCGCGCAGGTCTGCGGCAGCGTGACCAGTTTTTGTAAGAGTTCCATCACGTCCTTGCAGAAACTGATGCAGACGGCAAACGGCATGATGCAGACCCAGAGCCAGGCCACGAAGAACGCCACTGGCCAGCCGAAGAAGATCAGGATCAGACACCACACAATGGCCCACAGGAATCCTCCCCCGTCTGCCATAGCAACAAGTGTGAAGTGTCCCAAATAGTCACAGAGGTGCAAGAATTGCTTTGGTTGGTGTCTGGAGCCTCGGGAGGTGGTGGCTGTGATACCTACATTAAAGAGAAATATAGGATATATGAATGATGATAATAAATTAACAGAGGATCATTTTATTTCTAAGAATGCTTAATTCCATCAATATGGAGCATGTTCTAGCTCTAAAATATCTCGCATAAATTCACAAAATCAATTCTCCATACCCCTTAACAGGGAAAGCAACTAAATGTTAAGTGTGTAAAGCAGATGAAAATGCATGGGGTATTAGTCTCCTGGGTCAGTATATATCCCACAATGACAGGTAGAACAGCAACATAAGACTCCCTCAACACTACACATTGCTTGAAAACGTAGGCCTACATATATAAAGGCAATTAGCTACATAAAAGTAATGGTCATTACAACATATCCATGAACTAGCTTATGTGTAACGTAGATACACATCAATCCACACGGATCATGGGGACATACTAGTAAAAGATCTGACCTGCACTTGGATCCTGACCAATCAAATATCACATTACAAAACACTGCTTGGTGCGTGCACAAGACTACAGTGCTGGGGGAAAAGAGCGTCAAATCCCACCGCCCTGGTCTCCGCATCACAAGAATCATCCATGGGAACACCATGACGGTGACCAAAATGCACAACATTAATCCAACGGGAGACCGTGACAGTGCTGATATCAACAGTCATAATGTAAAATCAAGATTTGTTTTGCTGTTATGTCTGCTTCCAGTCTCATACACTTAGGCCGTGTTTATCAACTTTTCAGAAATTTAAACGCGTTTCCAAACGCGTTTGAAAAACGGTGCGTTTATCAACTCGGTCGCCCAAGTCCAAAACCGGCCTTGTCACTGCGCAGCTCTACTGCGCCATTATGCGTGCACTGTAGTACAATTGTGTGCGATCGCTGTGTTTACAGAAACACATTGTTTAAAGTCGTTTCAAAACAGCTTTACATTTACCTCGCTTCTCTAAACGCGTTTCTGGTTTACACATGTTTAGGATCGCACAAATTTGCGGAGTTCAAAACAGCTTTCCGAACCCCATAATCAAAACACCTTTGCGTTCAACTCCCTGAAATGCGTTTACAAAAATTCAAACACGTTTGGAAACCTTAATTCTACCCAAAAAAGAGTTGAAAAAAACGCCCTTAGTCTAGTACACTAGATTAGAAACAGATATGACTGCAAAAAAAATCAGAGTATGGCTGCGCAGTGTATCATGAGATGACTTTTCCCGAGGCCTGTATGGAGTATTGAATTTGTGCCTATAAACTGTTAAATCCAAGGCTACATGTAGTGGCAGAGTATTTTAATGGAAAATACTTGAGCATGCCACTCTCCTCTACACTTCATCCCTGATGCAAACATTGATTCTTACTCTACCAATATTTATCCATTAGACGCAAGAATAAGGGGAAGTTCTTTTACGTGGAGGTCTCCATTCAGAGTTGATTTTATCAAGCAAACCCTACAAGCATGGACCCTATGCTACAAGTATCATTCATTTAAATTTAACTTCAGAATGCTGTATCACACAACTCCAATTTAAGTGTGTTGTGAGGTATTGTAAGGACATGTAATTATATCTTCCTAATTACTCATGATGACTTTGTCTTTGATTGTACACATTATATTCATGAAATTTGTTATGCTCCACCATTTTGGGAACATCAATTCCTTCTAAATATGACACAAGCATTCTAAAATATCCAGTGTGCATTCTCTAATAACTGATCATACTTGATGATCTGAAGTTTAGGGTTATGTCAACACAGGTTATCAGCTTGGCCAGAAACTATTTAGAACAAGTGCTTTAACACAATACAGTCCAACAGTGACAGTGTTCCTAGGTGAGCTGCAAGGCCAGGATGTCCCGCAAAGATAGTAAGATAAATAGTTATTTGACCAGGGTTGATGATTAACTCGGTACACTAAAAGTCAGTACACATTAAATGTGTGTACATATCTTGTAATAAAACCAGGCACAGGCCCAAGAGACCTCATCCACTGAGATGGTGTTAGCCAAAAGCCAAAATTAAAGGAATGTATTATACATTCTCTAGCAGTCCACTGGTGTGAATCCGCCCTTCTATGCAGACACCAAAGTATTGCCATAATCCGTAATAGTAAAAGTTCATCATCCAATGCCTGGCAAACTTGTTAGTTGGCTATGACATCTGCTTTCAGTCAGATATACTTGTCATATATTAACACTATACCAAGATTGGTGATATTGATTTCTTCAGTTATCACATAAACGATATCTGGATGGATGAACGGACAGACGGACAACCTTAAAACACAATGCCATAAGGCCACTTTCTGGCAGAGGTTTACAAATATATTCAAACATCTTCTTAACCCTTTGTGTGCCAGACAAAATGCTGCTCTATGGGATTTGTGTGCATTGGTGGTGAGCTAATCAACAAGCAGGCACATTAAGGGTTAATCTAAGATTTTGATTTTCCAAACACTGTTCTTTTATCAATTCCTGATGAAAAGCTACTGCATACAGCCCTTTATTAATTCCTCCTTTCTTGTCTCTCTCTCTCTCTCTCTCTCTTTCTCTCTCCCCCTCTCTCTCTCTCTCTCTCTCTCTCCCTTCCATGTCCCTTCATTCATTTGGTCACATTATGCATATTACCCATTTTTGGCCATAGACACATCCACATATCATACCAGTTTATATCACAATCACATAACACATAATCATCATCTTTTTATGATATGATAAGAGAAAGATCAGGACCAAGATGGTACGTGAAGTGCTAGAAAACCACAAAGGACCAAAAATCATCAACAGAAAGTTAGAGAGGGGTAAAAAGCTTTTGTCATCACTGAAAACAAAAGATGGGACAGAAGTTAATGACAAAGAACAGATTACTCAAGCCATTGAGGACTTCTATAGAGAACTCTATAGCACAGACCAACCCGATTGGAGAGTAAATGAGGACTGGAATGAGAAATCAAATGATGTTCCACCAATACTTAAGGAAGAGGTGAAGAGTGCTTTAGACCAGATGAAAAGGGGAAAGGCTCCAGGGGAGGACCAAATGACTGCAGATATTTTAAAGTTGGGGGGAGAGGACACCATATCAATCCTAACAAAACTGTTCAACAAGATCATGCAAATGGAACAAGTACCTACCCAGTGGAATGAATCAAAAGTTATCATACTGTTCAAGAAAGGGGACATGAAGGACATCAAAAATTACAGGCCCATTAGTCTGTTGCCTCATATATACAAAATCTTCACACGAATTCTTCTTGCTAGAGTAGAGAAACAGCTTGATGAAAATCAACCACAGGAACAAGCTGGATTTTGTGCAGGATATAGAACATCAGACCATCTCCACACCTTAAGCCAGATAATCGAGAAGGCAAAAGAATACCGTTTCGACATCTGCCTTGGCTTCGTTGATTACGAGAAGGCATTTGACAGCCTAGACCATCAGTCATTATTCAATGCCTTAGGAAAGCAGGTCACAGACGGAAAGTACATTCGCCTAATTAAGAACATCTATAAGGACTCTAGTGCCCGTGTACATCTAGAAAGCACTACAACAAATGCCTTTAAAATCCTGAAAGGGGTAAGACAAGGTGACCCCATCTCACCAAAGCTCTTTACTGCAGCTATGGAGGATGTCTTCAGAAACCTTGATTGGTCATCATTGGGAATAGTCGTGGATGGCGAACACCTGACACATCTCAGATTTGCAGATGACATTTTACTTCTTAGCCATACACCTCAGGAACTGGAAAAAATGGTCCGAGAACTAAGTGAAGAAAGTAGAAAAGCTGGACTGAAAATGAATATCACAAAGACAAAGGTAATGATGAGCAGTAGATTCAAAGAACACAAAATCACAGTTAGCGGGAGGACCGTAGAAAAGGTAGACAACTACATATACTTGGGCAAAAAGATCTCCATAGCAAACGAAACAGCAGGTGAAGTGAATAGAAGGATCCAGTTGGCTTGGGCAAAATTTGGCAAGCTCAACTTTATCTTTCGTGATGAGAAGCTCCCTCTTTCTCTCAAGAAACAGATTTTCAACCAATGTATCATACCTGTGCTCTCTTATGGAGCAGAAACATGGACCACAACTAAGAGACTGGAGAGAAAACTTAGAGTAACCGAAAGGGCTATGGAAAGAATTATGATTGGTGTTACAAAGAGGGACAAAGTTAGAAACCAGGATTTGAGAAAGAAAACTAAAGTACGGGACATAGTACAGGAAATTAAATCAAAGAAATGGAGGTGGGCTGGTCATCTGGCCAGGAGGAAAGATGACAGATGGACATATAAATTAACCATCTGGACTCCCAGAGCTAACACCAGAAGAAGAGGCAGACAAAGTAGGAGGTGGATTGACGATATTAGAGAATATGGTAGTGTGACATGGAAACGAACGGCACAAGATAGATCAAGATGGAAAAATGATGAGGAGGCCTTCCTTCAGCAGTGGAGAGAAATAGGCTAAATAGAATAGAAATCCCATGTACTAGTATCACCCATGCATTAACACTTTACAACATTTCAAACAGCAGTACAGTCTACAAAAACAGATAATTTAGGAGATGAAGTACCTACACGCACTTACATACAGACTCTGAGGAGCTCCAGGCAAATAATAATCCAGAAACTGTTATCAAGCCATACGAGCACTAATAGCCAAATCCAAGCAATAACATGTGTCCACGCATCTATTGGTATACTAGCATTATCAATGGGCATCAGCTGCAATAGAAACCAGCCCTCTCGATCCAACCCACTGCCATGGTTACCCTATCAACATAGCCACACCAAGGCTATCGTTGGGTACCAGACATTTGATTCTAGCAGAAGGGCAAAGGGTGATGCGTAGTATTGTGTACATAATTATGTATTTGCCTGTGTGTGATTGATCTGTTGTTAGATATTAAAACCAAACCCATTCATACTTTCACTGATTGGGTGAGATATAGTAGATAACATTTCAGCTGAATGCTCAAACTCAAAGGGGTATGGGAGAGACACATAAGGAGAAAGGAAAATGCATGATAGAGAAGAGATTCCTTCAGATTGCTTCCCTTATACAGGAGCTTTATGAAATACAACAAATTAATAAAGCTTTACCGAATAGATTGAACTGCAAAAGTGTATTCAGCATTGCTTGGAAAACAATGATCCCGAAAGAGGCAAATTATGTTTATTTATCATGTAAATCCTAAGTCAAGTTTCAAATGTTACACCCATGACCTCAAAATCATTGATCTTGTTCTTGTGGTTTGGGCTATATTTTACAGTAATTGATGTCTACCAAAGGGATATACATTCACATACATACTTATTTGTACTTACTTTTTAAAATAAAACACGACATAAGTTTCAGCACATTGTCAGAGTATGATTATCTATCCCTAACTAAGTCTGATCAATAGATTGAACTGACTTAAAAATGTATATTTAGTTTCAGTGGGGGGGGGGGGGGGGGGGGATCACTACTTTTTTCTATTTCCTTTCTCTTTTTATTATTAATATTTATTTCATTTTTTTTTTGGGGGGGGGGGGGGGGGGCTTGAGCTTCTTTTCTAGCCTGATCATCTTAAAAATAAAAAAACCCACAATCATGTTTAGACTTATACCTAAAAGGAAAAATATTTCCAAATGGGCTCTTTTGTTAACTCTTAAAGTGCCATAGAGCTGCTAGCGCGCTATTGCTATGATGCTTTATACACGCTAGCGCGCTATCGATTGGTTGCTTTGTACACGCGAGCATGCTACCGCTGGAGTGGCAAGAGCGTGCAAGCTCGCATTCGTAATAGCAGTTATTGCTCATGCTTATTGCACATGTACTGAATGCTTCGCACGCGCTATTGTTCATGGCATCCCGTGCGCCAGATCATCGGGTTTCTATAACGCGTGTTTGTTTACATCTTTCAGATTGGATTTTCTTGAGTAATTTAGCGTTTTGTATACAGGATGTACTTATCACTCCCTCATGCAAATAAGGGAACAAAATACAGGATGTACAATATATTGTTTATCCAATTGTTTCCACTGCAAACGGTTCATTATGTAGTCAAGGCATAAATCCTACTTGCGGGGTCGAAGGGGAAATATTTCCCACAAAATGCCAAATGCATGTTACCATATAAGCATATAACATTATGAATATGATCAGAAGATAAAGAAGCCTGCATCTTCAACTGAAAATAGCACAGAAAATGGCTCCAAAATAAAAAATACAATTGAATGTTTATTAGTTGTATTTGATAAAATAATGAAATAACATCTCCATACTAAGCCTGAGTCATATCGATTTTTTCAGAAACCGGTGTTCGATGGCTTTGCGCCGATCGAACATCGATGCATCGATACATGACGTCACCCAGCCACTGCCAAGAGCCAATTTATGAATGAAAATATAGTAAGCATACGCAGTGCAATCCTTCCATTTCCCCACATAGTATTCCACCAAAACAAGCGTGCAATTCTCTATCACCTCGTACCAAAATCGACCTAGAATTTCACTTTCCTATATTTTATATGAATTATGATAGGTAACCTCGGAGAATCTATTTTCTCACCGATACTGCACATGTAAGCGAATTTCGATTACTTCTTGTTTTTCCGTCAAAATCTTACAAATTAGCGTCAATATGGCATCGTATACATGTATGTAGGTTGGAATCTGTAGAGTCTATTGCAACGGGCAGAAAGTTAATCAGCTTCCGGGTTGCGATTTTTTTTCCCCGTAACCCTAATGCGTCGAAAAATCGCTTCCGGGTTTCGGACAACGTGACTGGATATTGTATCACTGTTTTGGCGACCACATGGTTATGACGTGATCTACGCGATGCACCAATCAGTGGTCTCCGAATCGCTGTACGGAGACGCTCTATTAGTCTGTACGTCGGCAGCGTGTATGCAAATGAGCCTTACGCACGATTGCCACTGTATTTCCGGGTTTTCACAACACACGATGCTATCCGTTGTACAAAGTCTATGGACAATTGTTTGTTGTGGCGTTGCGCTGTATATAGTAGTGAACGAATCAAATCCAAGTAGTATGTAGTAGCTGCTTGATCATCGAGCGACCTGTTCATTCTCTTGATGCGTTACCTGCAAAACTCACAAAAGAGAGTAGGAACCAAGAAAGCAAATTAAAATTGTGAAAATATGAAGATAAATTGTGTATAACAGGACTATCAAACAAAAGATTTTGTGTTTTCTAGTCAATTTGGTAATTTCGTCGATGCATCCAATTCATCAAAAGGAAATCGGAGTTCGACTTCTTCGATCGAACACCGGCTTAATAATCGATTCGACTCAGGCCTACTCCATACAAATTGGATATCATACCAAAGCTGATAACATTTTCTACAACTTCTTTGCACAAGTTTCTCTGTAAAAGTGGATAGGTTTCGAAATAGAAAGTGCATGGATCAAAAATGCCAACACTGAAAATAAAGCGCAACTAACAAGGCCTCCAAAGAAACTTCACACAGGGCGGATTTGGGGTGGGCACAATGGGGACTAGCGGCTTGGCACTGTGCTCTATTCATTGGGGCACGCTTCGAGTTAATTGTAGTTGCTAGCTGTGATTTTTTTTCACTGCTTAGTTGTACTGTGGGTTGTACATGTAATACCAAATACACCATTTGTGGAGTAGGATCGAGTATTGCCCATACTATATGACTACACTACCAATTATTAACTTGAGTGTTTTCTCTTCCACCCACAGATTGGTCCAAGAGTACACAGAGGAATATGATGGCTGTTAGCTTAACAGCTTAACAAGGTACGACGTCTCATTTGCAAATCTGGCAAGATAACTGGGACACATAATCGCCTCTGCCTACATGAGGTGCCCCACAAAAGAGGAATGTGACATGTGTTGCATTCTGGCCACTAGTGATGCTTTGAAGAGCCCATCCCAAATGGCTGCATATCATACTACATCAAATTCAGGCAAAAGGATCACTGCTCATACCAAACATCATAAAGAAAGAACAAGGTCAAAGAGTCTAAAATGATTCTTGCATAAATTGTACTGACAGATCTTTAACTTTACACATAGACTAAAAAGCTCCTAGCCAGAATGTGACACAAATAGATCTACACGAAGCATCATGTAGCAAATATCTTCAAATGCAGACAGAAAATCACCCACTCAAACATTAAAGTCAGTCGCTTTCTTCATATAAGTAGCACAATTAGGACTTCATGAACGGTCACACGTCAGTGCTTTAAAAAACTGGCCTACATTTCCCGGCATGCGGAAGCATCTTTGGTAGTGCCTGTCATATTAATTCAGTAACCACAATATCATCACTAGCTGTCACATGATTCCCCTTGTGACAGGATATGCCATGTTTTATTACAATGCTACCAACAGTGTGTTTTGTTTCATTACACAGTATGGTTGAAAATAACTTAGATGTAATACTACAATAGTAGCGATGCTGGTGTGGCAATACACTATGAATACAGTATAACATTTTTCATTATGAACAGGTGATAATCAGCCTGTATCATGACAAGACACCTAAAATCTGTGGGTTTTTTAATAATTGACATACTATAGTTATGAAAATCATTAAAGAAAACATAAGGATATATGACAATTTATCACTTTGAATATGTACAGTATCCCTAAAAAAAGACAATAATCCAGCACAATCTGTATCATCTACATGGATTACAGGTAAAAACTGACAAGGACAGGGAGATTATAGCTGACATATTAGGGTGGTTGGCAAACAGGGGGAGGAAGGAAATGATTAAGGGATCGGCTGCTAAATTCAGCTCAAAGACAGGGAGACCTTTCAATTTCCAGCCCAGAAGCTAAATGTCAGATTACATTTCTGTAAAGGATCGGGCCATGACTCAATCAGCAGTCAGTCTGTCACAGGAGCTGGGTTCAGACTTCAACTTGTTGATAGTTATTATATAATGATAGCCCAGTGGAGGAAAAAACAAAACTCTGATTGCAAGTTGAGTTCCTGTAATTTGTTAATTTCTTCAGTGTATCAATCAGAAGTTTGTCACAGGGGTCAGTCATGCAGACATGTTACAGACATGCATTTGCAGCTTGTTGTATTATGTAACTTTAGTTCAAAGTAGAATAGAACATTCCAGCTGCAACTGAGTTGTGCACAAAAGATTCTTTTCTAACATGTTATAACTCTGTATTACAGAAAAAACTTTTTGGTCAACTTTCACATATAGTTCCTTCAAACCCTCAAACCCTCAAACCCTCAAACCATGCTGTATCTATTTAGTTCAAAGTGGAATAGAACATTTCAGGTACAACAAAGTTGTGCATAAAAGATTCTTTTCTCACATGTTACAACTCTGTATTACAGAAAAAAAAACTTTTTGATCAACTTTCACATACATTTCCTTCAAACCATGCTATATGTATTATTCAAAATTGACAAAAGACTGACAAAACAGTAGAGTGATATCATGTAAGCAGGTTAAGTAGGTAATAACTCCAGAAAGCAATGGCCAATGAGAAGAAGGAATAAAAAATTATGACCTTAAGATGAAAAGAACCTAATTAATAATAACTGTGTGCCAAGTACATACAAGCATAAATTGCACATGGTAAGGTAAGGTAACAAATAACTCATTAACCATTTGTGTCCCCCCCCCCCAAAAAAAAAAAAAAAAAAATGGCTAGGTTCTGGGTTTTGTGTGTATTACTGATGCAAAAAATGCACCAATAGCTCACAGAGATTTAATGAACAAGCTTATACACACATCACAAGAATGTGAAAATATTTTACACAATGGACTGGCCCTTTAATGATTGAAAACTGTACGTGCACATGAAATGACATAAAAGAGACAAAAAACCTGGTAGGCCTGCTCAAATTACAGGTCAGATCCTACTATGCATTTCTAAATGCATCAAATGAAGAACGTTTCTACATGTAGTACAGTCATAAATATACTTTAAGCTCTCATTATAGATACATAAATTCAAATAAAACATGATAGATCACAATTCAACCTTTTCATTTTTTTGCTGGCTGTACATACCTGTAGAATCTCTTAATCCAGCAAGAAAAAACCTCAGACAACAATGTTATTAACAATGTTGCTATAGATTACATGTTAGGTCCTACAGATATTTCAAATGCCTCAAATAAAGTATGTGTTTCATACAGTCATATATTTGCTTCCTGCCATAATTACAAGTACATACGTTCCCATATAATACATTATCTATGTACTGTAACTGGATCTCAATATACAGCAAGTATTACACATGTAGCAGGTATGGATCTCAAGAAGGCTGGTTTTACATACCTGTAGAAAGTTTGAATCCACAAAGACGAAGCCTGAGACTACCGGTACAATGTTACTAACAATGTTGTAGCTATGGATCAAGCCCAACAGCCTCACAGCGGTCTCATCAGTGTGATACAGACGCGTTTCTATGCAGCAAGTGGCTGTTGAGTGTGACTGGAGCACTGGGGATAAGTCCATAGAACTCTGAATGGGAGGGGCTTGCCATATATGGGCTGTGTAAACTCTGTCTGTTTACATAGTGCTAAGCTAGGCTTGACCTCTTAGACATCTGTTCAGTCTGAGAAATGGTATCACTACCACTCTGAAGGATTAGCCTAGGTACTAGGCTTTGAGGTTCATGGACACAACCCAGTCTGGTAACACAGACTACGCCCTAATGACATCATAGCTCCTCTGGCTTCTTTCCCTCTGATATGCTTTTCACACTGGCAAAATTAGCCCCGTACTATCCTTAGCCCCGTACTATCCCTAGCCCCGTACAATTTTTTGAAGCTTTTCACACTGGCATTTCTTAGCCCCGTACTATTTCTTAAACCCGACTAGCTTTTCACACTGTTCTCACTCGAAATCGTTAGCCCCGACAGCTTATGAATATTTATGAGTGTACGTCTTGCACATCGGCTCTTTACCACTCCGCATCAAGGTCACTCGCCCGTCGGGCCTTATCTGATTGGTCTCGGCGTTTCGGCCTTGAGAGCTGACATCGCATTTCCTTAGCCCCGTACTATTTTTCGTTTCTGTTCACACTGGCGCTCTTAGCCCCGGACTATTCGGCTTGGCCCTGCAATTGCGGTGTTAGCCCTGCTTTTTTGCAGGGCCAAATAATCCCGGATTATTGGTGGGGCTAGCCTACTTTGGTAAAAACCAATGTGAACAGAAAGTGGTCTAAGCTTAGCCCCGTACTATAGGTAGGGCTAAGGCCCCCCCCCCCCCCCTCCCCCCTTAGCCCCACCTATAGTACGGGGCTAAGGAAATTTTTGCCAGTGTGAAAAGCATATGAGAGGAGGGAGGATGAGATTGGGACATAGTCTATGTTACCACACATAGTTGTTACAGACTGGGTTATGTCCATGCACCTCACAGCCTAGTATCTAGGCTATGGAAGGATATGAAACAACTTTCTTTCTTTGAATCCATGCTCCACGCCACTGAAAAGTTATGTTTTTTCAACAGGTGTTATGACAAACATGATTGTGTGGCTACAGTTTCTCAGAAAGAACAAAAGAAATTTAGAGTCACGTTTTGCTTGTCCCGTTCTGTTAATGACATCAATACTTCCATGAGCATAACAGGTATCAGCAAACACAAATAAACAAGTTTTTCAAGTAAAATATCTCTGCTGCACGCAAACACACACAAACACTGTTAATGATAATACACAGCTTAATATATCATTTTGAGAGTGGTTGAATCCCATAGATGCATAAGATGTCGGAAGGTGAAGAAATTACCGGGAGTCAAGTTTGTAAGTAATACAGATATCTTATATTGTTTTAATTATTCATCATTACTTTTCAAAACAAAAACAGAGTAAAGGATCTGTCATAATCTGCCCTTAACTTCCTCATAGTTTGCAAACAAATTTGTCAAAAACAAAGCTTCTAGAGACAAATGGGAAATTAAAGAAATTTCTTTTCAAGTTGACGACAGCTAGATGTCTGCCCCACACATAGTACATCAAAGCATTGTCATGATTATGGAATGCTTTTGACATTCACGAGCACGCTTTAGATCCCATACAGATGTTTGAAAATAATTATGCTCGAGTTTCTTCTCCTTCCTAACACATCCTGGTATAACACTAGATTACAGAGACAAGTGTCTACAAGTCAGTCAGTCATGAGTCTGAAAAACAGAGACTAGCTCCCCTATGTTTGTACAAGCTAACCTTGTCTGTATGCACACCTAGCACAGCAAAGTGTAGCCTTACTCCAAGACACATGTTTAAAAATACTGTTAAAAAAAATATGTAATCTGTGCTAACAGACTACCAGTAATATAAGACAGAACATGAAAGATGAATGAGGGGCCAGGGCATGCAAGAGAGATAGAACTCACACTTTACAAGTCACATTGTAACATCTGCCATGCAATATATGTTAAACATGATCGTATTGAATGCTGAATCAAAATGTCAGTGCTACCCATGTACCTACAAAGATCATTTTACATAACGTGAGAACAATCAGGATATTCACACTTCCTACCCACTTCCTCCACAAGAGACTACTACTACAGTAATAATAGATACTTCATTTGTATCGGGATTGAAATTGCTAGCATTCAGTCTTTCGATATACTTACTCTGGAAAGTTAAAGCAATACATGTTTCTGTTTTATCATCTTTTGAATCAAGTCAGCACCAAGTTCTGTGACATGACACTGTCATACACAAATAAAACATTAAAAGTGTTTTTGTGCTTATTTCTACAGGAACTTACTGCTACAGGAAACACAAAATGAAAGAAACCCTTTCTGTTCTTCATGTATCTTTTCCTCTCACTGTTCGGTGCTCTTTTCACCCTCAGGGCCACTCACAAACTTTGGAAATATCAGTTGCATTTTCCAAATTCAAACTATGATAATGTCTAAAGTTCACAACAATCCATTTGATTTGACTAATAAAGCCAGACAAAAGACAAGACACTCCCTTATCAGAGAATAGCAATTAAGAGATAGGGTGTGTATGTTTTGTAGAACGACATAATACCCACACCTCCATTACCCTTATCTCCAAGGTATTCCAATTTTCATTTTCATTCTTTGTTCTCCATACACATAATATATCATTCAAAAGATAAGATATATTCTTCAATGGAGACACTCATCAAACACCATCTCAGATTTTATGACATATATTCTTTTTATCATCAGAAAAAATGATTCTCTGAAGGTCACACACATGATGTTATGGAGGCCAAAAAATAAGATTTATTTATGTCGAAAGAAAAAAAAAAAGGTTTAATAAAATGTTGCTCACAGTTAGATTGTTTGGCTTTGTACACCCTGGTCTGGTAAGGATGTCAACATTTGTCATGGAACTTCAGTAACCACAGCCTGGTCAGGGAAGTGGCTTAATCGTGTCCTATAAGGTATTTGAAGTTAATTCATAGCCTGTTATCCGTTGTCTCAAACTCTGAATAGCAGATCGTGTGGGAGTCATGTTGCTTAGTATCTGTGTGGAAAAAGCCAGCCCGCGCATATGCAGCTCTGTAAAGAACAGGTTAATATAATTTTCTCTCCTTTTTTCTCTTAGTTCATCTGCTGAGAATAGTTTTAGGAGTCTTATATTGAAAATCTCAGTCTCCCATTATCGTATCATTTCAACATTTATTTGATGTATGTTTTTTCAATTTGTGCATATAAGCTGTAGAAATTATGAATTACAAGAAAAAGCTGTAAGCAGGTGTACATGATTATATGAATATATACAGATATATGAAAATGCAGCTCTCTGTTCTGAGTGGGTCATCATCATGCTTCTAACCTATCTAGCCTAGGTTCTCGGCTGTAGAGTGCAGCCTATTTCTTGCCCATATACTGCTGTAATCATAAGTCGGGATACATAGACTAATCATATCCTTCATGTTTCCTGCTTTCCTCCTGTGGGTGTGGCCAAGAGGGAGAGATTGACAGGGCTAGTCTATATGTCCAGACTTAGTTGTTATTTAATTATGAAATAGCAAATTTCAAAGCACAGAGCACAGAGCAGAAGTCAACAGCCCCAAACCCAGGCCGCGATTTTTTTTCCCGTGATGTTAATGCGTCACATCGGCTAATTTTATTCCTCACAGCGACTTGATTGCAGGCCGTTGTCGATATAGGTAGGCAGTATGCATGCGCGTGGACTTAAATGATCGCCGAATGCAGTGTGCACTATATAGAGGTGGATAAAATAGAGCTTTATACACCTCTCGGAGTGTGCATTAGTAGATCTTGCAATCTATGTAATTCCATACTTTATCTATGTATTTAAAGGACAAGCCCACCCCAACAAAAAGTTTATTTGAATAAAAAGAGATTGCCCATAATATTCTCACTTCAAAATATCTGGTCTAGCTAGGCCCTAGATCTAGATTCTAGGTCTATATTGCAATCAGACAAGTACTGAATCATCTTAAGTTGTGTGCATACTCGACATGGATACTTTCCTCCAAGATCTAGGTGCGAAGACTTATTAGTCTATATTACTCAAGGGGGGGGGGGGGCACATTGTGCCCCCTACCAAACTATTATGGGCCATCTCTATATTTCTATATGCTCTGATCATTTCCCCTCAAACTTGGTGACTCTTCATAAAATTTATTCATAAACATTTTAATGCCGCATTTCCATGGATATGGAAACCACAAATTGACAGTCATGTTTATAAAGACAAAGGTCAAAGTTGAAAATGATAAACTTCAAATTTTGTGCATGCCATTAATTAAAACGCGTTTTAATGATGTCCATGACCTTAATTAGTCTTAGAAGTATGACGGTTCCGTCTTGTCTAGGTTTAAGTTAAGTTACTAGGTCTAGTGTTAGTTGTTACTTTTATTAAGAAATTCAATTCATATCATAATGTAGTCTAACTTTAGGAGTAACAAAATTGCTCTCTAACAGTAACATGTTAACTTGTTACTGTTACTGTAGACTCTTCTAAGTTAAGACCGAGTCCTGTGGCTGTGACTAGAATAGAGTAATTTATGATTATGATTATGAATTGAATTTCTAATGACTATGATCTAGAACAAGAAAAAGATCTAGATCTACATGGATCCGTTGAGGAATTGAGGCACCTTCACCTCCAGTTTCAGACATGGTATTGCTGTAGAGCTGAATAATGCATACTCTACACGTACGTAGCAGCAGCGTGGCAAGCGCTATACGTAGTAGTGCAATTCGCATGCATATCGCATTATTCGCATATCGCGCGCAGACCAGACGTGGTCTTTATTCAAGACGCCAAGAAAATGTGAATTGACAGCTGTGACGCGTTAACATCACGGAAAAAAAAATCGCACCCAGGCCAGTCTTGATCAAGCCTAGCTTCTATGCTTTTGAACATTACCAGTTCATTAGAAATATATTCTAGGACTAACAAGACTTTAGTCATTCTTTCACTCTCCCCATTTCTCCCTCCATTTGTTAAAGGCTTTGAGAATGATCAGCTTTCTGCAGCCAGACACATTCATTGAATGTTGTCGTTTTTAATGAAAATGACCAGCAGCCTCGAAGCCAGCTAGGCCAGTATTAATCAGAAATACTATCTCATTTGTGAGAGAAGAAGCGTGCACATGTTGCATTGCTACTGCAGGCTGGGTCATTTCAATATATCGTTTCACGTCCAGAAGTATAGAAGAGAACGCCTACCTCCAAAAAGAATTGGGTCAAGGGTGTTGTGGCAGCTGTCTAAAAATAACATCAATACACACAGACACTCATTCATCAAATCATATCAACACATCTTTATACAGATACTGCATTAACAATGATATTATTGATGAGCTGTTAGTGTATGGTAACACCTAGGGTTAACATGCCCTAGGAGTATATGGGCCCAAATGAATTCAAGTTTATAGATTATAACATTACAAGTCATTATGGATGGCATATGGCATTATGGCAGAAAATGTTTTAAAACATCAAGTAATGACACTCAACGTAAACTCCTAACCATGCAAGAACCTTCATTCATGAACATATTACAGTTTGCATTCTGCTTAAAATTATGTACAACAAAGAAATATAATGTATGCCTACATGTATATCATGCAAACCATCAGTGCAGTATGTAGTATCACAGTGGAATACCCCTACAGTGAATCCAGATATCATATTGCCTTACTCAAGCCTGTGGTGGTTGGAGGTTGAACATAGGTCACACTGTCAGAGGAGAAGTCACAAGGTTCGTGTGCTGTTTGGGTTTGTAGGCCACATACCCATGCCTAGCCTGCATGCATCATAGTATATCAAGTCAGGTCTGAATCATGAGACTAGTACATTTTAAAGGCACAGCTGATTCAGGGCACTTCATGTACATGGATAGGCCTACTATACAGAAACATAAGTTTGAATTCATACACACTGGTGATAAGCCCCTCCCCCATTCCAACCCTCCAGTAAATAAACAGCCCTACCCACTATAACCAAACCTACCACATTTGTGATTACCAGCCTGTTCACACACACAATTTTTCATCCTCTTTCCTCACTAAAGAATCAATGTAAGCGAATCATGGCTAACGGATCCCAACTATCTGTCTTTTTTTTATGTCTCCCTTAATCATGATTAAAGAATCAGCAGTTGACTAGAGTGAGCACGTGCTTTCACGGATGGTGATTCGTTTATCATGACTAAATCTTACGACCTCCTGTTCACACTCACAGTTTGGGCTTAATTTACCGTGATTCTATAGTCAGCACCGATATGACATATTGTATGTCAGCGTTCAGACAGACTTTCTCGATCGTAAAACTAATCAGATGCTCATACGTTGGTCATATATCATGATTAAGGGCTTCAAAAAACTGTGTGTGGGATGTCTACAAAACTCTGAGCTAGAATCTCACCCCCTCCTCCCCCAAAGAAAAGGAGGGGATGTTTACAGTTCATTTTTCTATCACGTTACATGAAGAGATAAGATGTGATAAGAAATGTCTCAATTTTGAACTCATCTCCAGTTTGAGCCTGATCTGTGGCATAAGTGAGTGATGGATAGTCTGTTTGTTCAGATTTATTTCATAACAGAAAAAATTAGTAGCCCGCAGCCTCGAGCAAAGGCTACCATAACACAAACATAAGCAGATAAGCAGTATGACACACCCTTTCTTTTGTTAACAGACCCATCCTCTATACTATACGTGACAAGGAGATATCTCATCTCATCTCTCATCATCTTCATTCTGGATGCAATCACACTGTGCCTAAAAATGAGAGAGTTTCCTTGAAGCATTAAGGCTTTAGCATATTGGTAATTCTAACATACAAACTGCATCTCATGAAAGCAATTGCAATTTCCAGAGTGTCAAGAAAATGTCAGTGTGAGTGCATCTTCTGTGATGACCTACAGCCTGCTTTAGTCTGCACACACAGACCGTATTACAAGCATCTGCATTAAAGACCCTTTGCACTCACATATTCACTGATTGGTTGGATTTCAAGGGTTTGTCCACCCCAAGCATGCCTCCAGCTAGTGATGATACAGTTTAAGTTCCATTGATTTTAATTTCCATTGATTTCATTGAGTAATATTATTTCATTAAAGTCTGGACACATACATTACATGAAATAATAGCACACTTCTCCCTCACTGGCTGCACAGACAGGTGAATATTACAAGCCCTTCGTCTGTGTGTCTAGACTCAGTTAAGATTGCATTATAAAGAGAAAAATAATCTACAGCCAAACACTAAGACTACTCACTGTAATTTAGATATGTCGTATGTATCATACATGTGTACAGACACCGTAGTACAATGCATTCACCATATCACAGACTCATTAAAATATATTTGCTTATTATCTGACAGATGCTTCATTCCCTCTGCTTGAAGCATTCCAAGAATGTTAATGGTTGGAGGTGTGACATGACTGCATCTGCCCCTAGACACAGACCAGCAATCAGTTCAAGATAAATGCTCAATGCTCATCACTCCCCCCTCCCCCCTTCCCCCTCCCCCTTCCCCCTCCCCCGATCTCAATACAGGTCAAATATTTGAGAATCTAAAAAAATACATTTCGAAAAATCAATTTTTGTTTTATCATGATTACTACATTATCAACTACGTACTCACAAATTCATGATTATTTCCTATCCATGCCATAAGAGTCAAATTATATTCCATAATCATGCCATTAAAGTCATGTACATAAGGCCTGTGGCTGAAATGTTGAGTACAACATTCATCTCCGATGTGTTTGTTAACTTTGTTTGTTGCACCTCTATTTTTATATTTTCATTACCATCTCAAGATCGTCAATACTTCTATAAGAGTCATGTGTATTTGATATATGGGCTGAAAACATGCTTTAAAAAGAAATATGAAGGATATATTGTATGAAATATAGACATGATAACTATGAAGTAAAGAAAGACTAAACACAAGGTAGTTTTAAATGAAGGAATATAAGGACTTTCTTGTTGGCACAATTAATTAAGTTGGTAAGCAGGTCACAGTACCAATTATCAAAGGTTGTCAAGTACTAGTACTAGAATTTGATACACCCTGTACTTCAAAAGGTCAAGAGATTGGGCCATGCACAGTACTTAAGACTCAAAGTAATAGTAGGTCTCCTCTTCATTTCTGGTCTTTGATTTGGAATATCAAATGAGACCAAATAGAAATTCTTCACTTAAACTAGGTCACAGGAAAGTACACAAGTGTTGATGAAAGGATGTACGGAATGCCTCACTTATTATCTCCTTTTCTGTATGTGCGCTCACAACATACATACCACTCACTGGCACTACGCTGTAAGTTCCCCCACCCATAATCTACAATCATGCATGCTTCTTGCAATTTTATCCTTGTCTGATTCCCCCAGCTACCTCTCTCTCTCTCTCTCTCTCTCTCTCTCTCTCTCTCTCTCTCTCTCTCTCTCTATCTCTCCCTCTCACTCTCTCTTTCTCTCTCTCTCTCTCTCTCTCTTCCTCCCTCCCTCCCCTCTCTCATTCTCTCTCTCTCTCTCTCTCTCTCTCTCTCTCTCTCTTCCTCCCTCCCTCCCTCCCTCCCTCCCTCCCTCCCTCCCTCTCTCTCTCTCTCTCTCTCTCTCTCCCTCCCTCCCTCCCTCCCTCCCTCCCTCCCTCCCTCCCTCCCTCCCTCCCTCCCTCCCTCCCTCTCTCTCTCTCTCTCTCTCTCTCTCTCTCTCTCTCTCCCTGTAGCTCCCCTCTTTCCCCTCTGCCTCCATCTATCCAGCTACAATATCATACCCCTTCTAACATACTACAACTTGACAGACTGACATATACTATTGTACCATCTCACCTGTGAATTCTAGCAGCACTCAAATAACTTCCTGAAAGGGAAAATAACTTGCATTGACAAGTTCATGACAAGTGTGACCTGTAGCTTTGTGTAGAGGTGGTACAGCAATGCAAACCAGACTACCACCTTGTGCCTTTATTGACACTGAACTCCCTTTGATATTGCTGTACGACATATAACACACACCACACACAAAACAGCTTGAATTATGTGCCAGATAAAGAGCCATTCAAAGTTATTGGACTAGACACGATATAAAAATATAAACCGGAATTAGCAAGCCAGGAAGCCTGTAAAGGTTAAACTTCTGCTATGTTTTATCAAAGATTTTTATCCTGATTTTGGGATATGTCACAGCCATATGTATATTGTACACATAAATACAGATCATCTTCTGCTTTTAGAATACATTACTAGTACTGCAATATTACTACTCCACAGATTATATTCCTAGCTCATATTTATCAAGGTTACTGAGCATTAGCTGAGAGATATGAATTGAGTTTGTCAGTGAATCGATGTCTGTGTATGTTGACACAAACATACATGTACAATTTTGCAAATATGTGACAGTTGCGCTGAGGAACTTGCAATTTGCATTCATGAATGAAAGTGTATGAGTTTGGAGGATGATCAACACAAGTAAAACCGTGGATTTCCACAGGACCTGCTAGTTCTAAGTAATAAATTAGTAATTCATCCAATATCCTATTCCCTGAAAACTGTCACACCAATATGCCATTTTGAACCCAAAAGCATATTGTGAGAACAGGTGCTGTGATGCCTAACCAAGGATGGCTGGCAAAATTACCCCCAACATCACATACAAACTACACCCTACAAGGCTTTGTATTGTCTCTGTTCTTCAGCATATCATGTATGCAGCACATCAGACCAGCAATTTAGCATGCAACAACAAACAACATCTGACTACTGCGGTATTCATTTTCTGAGCTAGAATTAGTGCTTCTTCATGTGCTTAGTGAGCTTGTGGGAAATACTTATGCAACAACACTCTTTACTGATTCTGAACACAGAGAAATGTTTGCTTTTCTGCATAATCATACAAAATAAGAATTTACAAGTTGATATTGACACAAATTAACACAATAAGCGTATTTTAGCATATTTTGGTACCTGCTAGCACTAAGTCAAACAAAACACACCTTTCTAACTAACACACCCTTTAATTGACCTTTGAAACTGAGGTTGTCAGTCAACTCAGTTCATTCAATTTCTACAGATATTCACAGCATATTTTCACAAAACTAAATATCAGCATTTTCAATCAGAGTTTGTGAATGCTGATTCAAAATGTGGATATTAATGCACATAGTTCCATGGTTCTAACATGAGGATTGGGGTAGAGTTACTACGGATCACAAGACTGAAATTGAAGCAGATGGGAAAGTGATCATGGCAGCCTAATAAGCAAGAGGAGCTGATCACTAGCAGTCATCAGCTCAGGTTCACTGGGCTCCTCTTATCATTATGGAGGTACGGGGTACTTTCAGATGCTATGATAATATCGCATAGAACATCAAAATGTAAGAATTGATACACCTTGCGACTAATCTGAAAATGTAATTCATGAGAACTGTATTTCTAAAGCATTTATAGAAGAAATTATTGTTCCTCAGGTACTACAATTTTTTCCTACGCAACAATAAAATCGCATTTAAGACTTAAGTATAGGAATTGATATACCTTAACCACTCCAAAAATTAAAGTCATAAGAATACATATGAACATATTATTCCCGAGGTATCGTACAATTCGTTTTTTTTCCAGAGCTCTAACCTCCTTTACCTTCTTCATACACTGGCTTGTCATTGCTCCAATTATCATCTCTTCCTGCAAGAGACAGTTATCCCTTTGAGTACCAATTCATGAAAGAACCATTGACTTATCACACAGTGAATGTGCCCATGGTAACAAGAGGGTTTAGTCCTCCAATAAGCTCTGCTATAACCAGGAGAAGAGTGATCTACATGCAATGCAAATTTACTGTCAACATACATACAATCAAACAAGAACCACACTAAATGTTCCTCATTTCACAAATGCATGCTGTGCGAAATTAATCATTCAATGGAATCCTGTTGAGAGATACTATTTGAAACATGTATCGATCTAACATCAACATCACGTGTGAAAGTGCTCTTCTACGCAGCTGTCTAGCAGTACATGGCGAGTGATTTAAGTTCAATCAGTGCTGGGCTTCAAGTCTCCTATCTACACTTCTACCCCACTAATATCAATTGTTTCTGCACTTCCAACATGATTGATACATGTATTAGACTTGAAATACCAGTACTTTTGTATGTGTCCCTTCTAACTTACCAAACTTATTTACATTAGTAGTAGTTTCATATCTTTCAGATGTGGAAGATGTTATTTTTGACTAAATCTCAGGAAATATAGCTAATGTGTGTACTCTATTTACAAAAATTGACAGGCACTGATTACTTGAGTATAATAAATATGTAAATACAGATGATATAACTCTAGGAAGATTGTTATATGTTTCTAGTCTACGTATGTCTGGATAAAAATACACAGATTATATAATCAGTTAATGCAAATTCAAAGTTTTAAACAAGAAAACTTACCCTTGTTGATTTTGTTCCTCACATACTGTAAACTTGTAAAGTGTTGTCAGCAATCCAGATGAAATCCACATATAGGTGTTGAGCAGGTATCGGCTGTCAATTCATTATGAATATACTTCTAGCTACATGTGTATTAATGCATAGTTTATGTTATGGATCTGTATTAGTACTTTGCCAAATTCATTGACTTCCGTACACAATAACAATACATATTCAGCCTATTGGACAGTCAGCTGCATGTAGGTATAATTTAGTAAACATCTTTACAGAATATGGAAAGTGAACCTATAAAGACATGGTGGGGACTTGACACTGATATAACTAGTTACATACACTCCAGCTCAAAGGAATTGGCATAGGGAAAAGGAAAGAGAAGAAAGGGAAGGAGCCGCAGTTTTAAACCACGGTATACGATGTCCAGTTCAGCATGAAACATGATACTTATTAGGCTAAAGCATCGTGTTTCATACTGAACTGGACAAAATATACCGCGGTTTAAAACTGCGGCTCCTAGCTTCCCTTTCTTCCCTTTCCCTATGCCAATTCCTTTGAGCTGTAGTGTACATGTTACATATTTTAAAAGTGTACTCTTCCCTAGAAGTATCATCTCATCAGCGCTATACCTGTATGCATCTCTGTACAAGACTTGGACCATAAGTTCCAATTATGTTACAAATTAGTTCAAACATGTTGCAAATTATGCAAATTAATAATTCGAGATAAGTACCAAGTACACAATAATCCGCTTGTACAAAGACATTTCTTGTGCCCTTTGTGGGATCAAATCATTGCATTAGTTTGACATCACCCCTCATCCCACTCACACACACACACACACACACACACACACACACACACACACACCCCAGCCCTATATACGCACCAACAAAAATTACTTTCAAAATCTACTGGTAGGCTTCATGCAAACTGTCTTAGAAGAATCAAAGCAGTAAAACAGAAACAAAATCTCTTTAGCCACATTTTAAAAATCATAAATGGCAGAGCAAAAAAAACCCCAATAGGATCACTGATTTCCCATCAAGCCTTATCAGGCAGTTTGAAGGTCATACATTCATGTCAAATAACAAAGAGCATCCTGGGATGGGCAAACTGACGGGCAAACTAGGCAGACATCCACTCAGTCTATCGTTTCCTGTTCTGTCTAGGTTTATCCCTGAGGGATTCTTATTCATCTGTCTTCTTCTCCTTGTTCTTCTTTGTCTTCTTCTTCAAGATCATCTGTATCTAGGGCTAAATTTCTACTTGCTAAAACATCTAGGGGTGATTCACTGAAGTGAAGCATTACCCAAAACAAGCACTCACACATGATAGAAAAGCTTATAAATAATGATGAACATGCAATTCCAATAGATTTTACCCAGGGAGTGATTGAGCCATACATATATTTTATTACTTTAACTGAAATTGCCTTGGAACCAGAAGCACTGCACTACAAATGCAGTGTACACAGAATCATTGATTGGATATAAAATATTGTTATTAGATATCTAATATCAAATATCAAACATCTAAAGGTGTCAAATACTCAAAAGCTTTCAGTGGCCCAAAACAGTTGAATTTGGAAGACATTCATATTTTTCACAACTTCAGATTTTATGCGAGCAAAATTTTAATACCAGTGGCATTTACAACAGTGTTCATTCTTATTTTTCAGGTGTCATTTTGGGGGCCACTTTTGCCATCAGTCTCAATGTACTATGTACAGCTTTACTATGAACATGGTCTCTTTTTGTGTGGGCAAAATTTCCCTTGTAAATTTTGTCTGTATAACAAAAGACCATGTTCATACTGTCTAGATATTTATCACATGGTTGTCATAAATACACATTCTCAAACTTGTTCAATTTTTCAAATTGATATATCTCAGTTCGTTGATACAACTATAGATAGCACTGGTACTGGCATTGATTCAAGTTGGTGAAGTTTGCCCCCATGCAACACATGGCTAATAGGGTGTATCACATCAGCGTAATACCCTTCTCTTCCTTCCTGCGTCCAAGTAATTGGCAGCCCATGTGCATGCCATTGTCTGGGTGTTGCAATGAATCTGCATCACACTTAAAACTAGTGGCACCTTGGGAAAGTATTTCCACTTATTCTTGAATGTATTTAGAGAGCAATAATTCTGCAGCTGTTTTTTTTTTTTTAGCCATTCTTATCGTAATTTGATGTCAAATTAAATTGAACAAAAACCTTCCTTGCAAAGCTTCATGGATTCTCTGACAATATTTTGTGATGGTACAGATGGAAGCCTTGCCAATCACATTATTGTAGCCCTTAAACATAGCCCATCCCTTTTGCAGACCTAATTCTGAAAGTTCCCTGACGCTGTCATCATTTGAGAGAGTGGCTATATAACCTTTCCCTGAATATCGACAAAGCGTGATATTTGGTTTTGAGGAAATTATCTTCCAGCATCATGTTTCATGTTGAACTGGACAAAATATACCGCGGTTTAAAACTGCGGCTCCTTCCCTTTCTACCCTTTCCCTTTCCCTATGCCAATTCCTTTAAGCTGTAGTATAGATGCCACAAAAAAGTGGGGGCAATAGAAAAAAAATGAATAATTATAATAATAATAACAAAGAACGAAAATTCTTACGAAATTAAGAGGTACTCTGTCGATTACGACATATACCACCTAATATTAAGACTGATACTGATTTTAAGCGTGGCACAGTAAATTTACGCGTGGCTCACAATCACTCTGTGGACCTGAAGCATGGTGTTTGCACAGCGCGTTTTCTACACTGGGCGCCCTTCATATAGACCCTCCTTTGTGAATAGTGATGTTGCAAAGGGACATATATAGTTTCCAGAGAAAATCATTTTGTCTAAAACCAAAACAGTAATACCAGCTAGTTAACTCCAATCTTTCTGGTATCATTTGATGTAGTAGTAACTATATAGGCCTATATCATCATGAATATATTTTATACAATGTGCTCACCTTACTCAAAGTACCTTGAGCAGCCCAGATGAAATTGTTGGCTTATTGGTGATCAACTGCAATATAAATCAATAAAACGAAACAGTGTAGGATACTAGGATTATCATCATGATCATTTTTGTCTTGGCAGGATAATATTTTCATACTTCAAACTATGAAATATAATGGTGAACTAATGATGATCTTTATGATGCTTATACTCCTCCTCCATTACACCTCATGAAGTGGTACAGTAATCTCCACGCTCGTGAACTCTCTCCCCAACTGAGGACCCACTTGCATGGCAAACGGACCTGGAGTAGTTCTGCCTAAGCGCCCACCACCAAATACACCTCCCCACGGCCCACGCCTCATGCAAACAGGCAATCTCTAACTCTCAATCTCACTCAGTTCAGTCTAGTACCAACTGTCAATTTCGGCGTAGAAAAGAACTCTTATTACTCATTTTGTATACCGAAAGTGAAACACGCGTCAACTTACGTCACTGATCAGTTCTAAGCAAGTTCATTAACTGAAAGTGTATCAATTAAATTCAACTACGAATAGATTTGATAATTACCTCGACTGAACTAAGTATTGTACACGTCTCGATTCATGTGTGTGCAAGACAGTGAATACACTTTTCTTCATGGGCTTAGCCCCTCCCTAGCCTAGTGATGCGGGGGTACCGTCGGCCTATAGTTGGGCTGGCGCGCCGACGATCAGCTCAGATGGTGTTTACCATTGTGCTGTATCGTCATTAATTATCGTGTGTATATGTCGTCTGCTACGCAGCCCACTTGCGCTCGCACTGGATACAACATACCATTATTTTCGGCCCCAGAGAAACTATCTTGGATAAATTTGAATTGGCCTTAACCATGTTTACCAAAATATTTCTTCTCTTGATTAACCGTACTTCGAATCTCGACTTTTGAAAATGTGGGAATAAAGCTCGATGACCGGATGAACATGCAGCCTATATAGACAATCACATGTGAGTGCATTAATTAACAGCAATATTTGTATGACTATATGCCTTCAACGATAATTATAACAGCCTTTAAAATGTGTGAGTATAATAATATATGGACTTAAATTATTGGGTGTATGCCTAAAATTTCTTTGTAAATTGAAATTACCCCAGGATTAAGCCCTTTCACTAAAATCTCGTCTAATCATGAAAGTGTTAATATGGACCAACACAAATCCAATCAGGACAGTTTAGTTAATGTATTTACATTCCACGTAGTTCTGAATCATTTACTCTAATAACAAAAAAGAACGGTACTGTTGAAGGTATCATTTCCCCATTTGTCTAATTGACGGTAATCTATCAGGGAGTGGGTAAGGTGATGTTTTTTTTTTCAGTATACCTATAGAAATGCCTGATATGACACGCGCGGACATAGTGAATGTCTCCCTCTCCAAGTCACAATCATACAGTCTTTTCAAGTTCTGAATGGAAACGTGACTTTTTTGTAACTTATCGTGCTTATGGAAACACCTGTTGAAACAATCCTCCAACTGTGCATTGTTTTAACATAAGGCGTGTGTCATTTTATTAATCGACACATTTTGTGTTTAGTGGGGCAAGAGATCATGAACTGATCGTATGCATATGCATGCAGACCTTTTTCACACAAATTACCAGGCTTCGGGAACAAATAGTTCTCACGAGACATACTTGTGGACAAGTATAAGGTGGTCTGTATGGCAAATTTTTACACAGAAATTGGATGGTAGCACGGTGACACCATGGACCTCGATCCATGGTGACATCACCTATTCATTATAAATCAAAGGCAGCACACACGAAAGAGATATGCCTCAATGGTGACATGTAAGTGCTAACAACCTGTAATTAATAGTCATTTAAGATAAAGGGGCGAGAAGGAAAAAATGGGAAAGAAAATCTCAAAGATAATGACAAAGTGAGGGATGAACACAAGAAGGTCGCAAAAATCACATTGCAAAAGGAATGAAAAACTGACCCTACCCACACCAGGATTCAAACCGGGAGCCTCGCGTTCTCAAGTTAAAACAGCGCCTTACCCATTGAGCCACAAATCTTCCCAATGTCTTAACACGTAAAGCAGCAAAGGGGCTATAATGATTTAGAAATCAATGTTCAAGCTGAGTTGTTACAAAGGTTCCGATATCTGATCAGAAAATGGAGACAACGGGTAGAAAGCTAAGAGACCCAGGTACAACATACTAAAATTTCAGAGTAAAAGATTCAAACATAAGCGAGATAACAGTTGCTAAAAGATTGTCATGTCAATTCATGATTTGAAATAAATGTCTCTCCCATTGACATTACATATAAGAATTTGGCACAATGCATTTTATCAAAATTTACACCATGATGGCGTAATCAAAATGTGTATTAAGGCATTTTTTACCACAGACCAATGTTCAAGGCACAACATACTGAAAACTGGTAGAAAATTGATCGAGGATTACCGAGATACGCTCAAACAGGTAAAAAACTTCATGACGTCATACATGAAAAATCATTTTTTCGATTCATATGGCAATATGATGACGTCACGATGTACTTACCGGTAAAATGACATGAAATCACATCTACGTTTCATACTCTTTCCAAATCTTTCCAAAGAAGACCAATAGAAATACCTACTGGAACCACTACAAATCAGTTATGAGAGTCCCCATAGCCAGCAGAAAATCAGTATAGGATCCAGGTATGCCAAAAGAAAATCATTTTGAAATTGGACTTAAACTCCTTTTCAAACCATTGCATTGGATCTCACTTGTTTGGTTTCTACTGGTCTTCAATACCAGTGTAATCCACTGGTTTCTATTGGTTATTTGGATTATTTGAATAAGGATTATTTGGCTTTTGAAGAATATTAAGTCATAGGCTATTGTAAATCCTTACTGGATCCATTAGAAGACCAGCAGAAACCAGTAGGAATCTCTACTGGATCCATTAGAAAGCCAGTAAAAATCCTTACTGGAACCATTACAAATCAGTTATGAGAGTCCCAACTGGAGCCAGCAGAAAATCAGTATAAGATCCAGTATGCCAATCATGTTGAGATTAGACTTAACACTCCTTTTCAAATCATTAAATCTCACTGGTTTCTACTGGTCTTCAATACCAGTGGAATCCACTGGTTTCTATTGGTCATTAATACTCTGGTTTCTGACGGCTTCTACTAGTCTACAAATTCAGTAGAATCCACTGGTCTCTAATGGTTTCTACTGGTTTGACTTTGTATTTTCACACTCCTTTTCAAACCATTAGATCCCACTATTTCTATTGATTTCTGCTGGTCTTCAATACTATTTACTCTACTGGTTTCTACTGGTTTGATTTCGCAGTTCCTCTTCAGACCAATAGACTTTACTGGTTTCTGAAAAAACAGTAGAAACCAGTAGACGGTCTGTACTGGTTTCCATGCGCGGAAATCCCGGGGGGACGGCCGGGGGAGGGGGGGGGGGGGGGGGGTCCTGTCCCACCACCAATTCGAAGAGTCCCTCCCCCCCCCCCCCCCCCCACTATTTTCGGACCTGTACCCCTATATATCATTTGTCAAATATCAAATATCTCCACTGCCTGGCAGTGAGGTGTCGAGCTTTATCATTAATTCATTTTGATTCTGGAAGTCTTGGTGAAGGGTTGTTCTGCTGGGCTAAAGCTAGATTGCAGTCTAGGCAGTATCCACTGGATCCATTAGAAGACCAGTAGAAATCCTTACTGGAACCACTACAAATCAGTTATGAGAGTCCCAACTGGAGCCAGCAGAAAATCAGTATAAGATCCAGTATGCCAAAAGAAAATCATACTGAAATTAGACTTAACCTTCCTTTTCAAACCATTAGATCTCACTGGTCTCTATTGGTTTCTACTGGTCTTCAATACCAGTGGAATCCATTGGTTTCTATTGGTCATTAATACTTGGTTTCTAACGGCTTCTACTGGTCTACAAATTCAGTAGAATCCCCTGGTCTCTAATGGTTTCTACTGGTTTGACTTTGTATTTTCACACTCCTTTTCAAACCATTAAATCTCACTGTTTCTATTGATTTCTGCTGGTCTTCAATTCATTTTCTCTACTGGTTTCTACTGGTTTGATTTTGCAGTTCCTCTTCAGACCAGTAGACTCTACTGGTATCTGAAAAAACAGTAGAAACCAGTAGACGGTCTGTACTGGTTTCCATGGGCGGAAATCCCGGGGGGACGGGGGAGGGAGGGTCCTGTCCCCCCCCCCCCCCCCCCCCCACACACACACACACTTCTTTCGGACCCGTACCCCTAAATGAATTTCGGTCCTGTACACACACAATATGTAATGTCCCCCCCCCCCCCACTATATTTTCGTTGTTGTTATGTTGTTGTTGTTATGTTGTTGTTGTTGTTTTTTACTTGTATTTATGTTAACTATCTTTTGATGTACTCTCATACCCCGCCAGGGGGTCGACAGAGTTAAATAAAATCTACAAAAATCTACAAATCAGCACCATATTGTCTAAAATGGTGCTGACAATAACATATGCTTATGAGCACCAACATTTTCTGCTAAATCAACTGAATTCAGGGTGAGCGATACAAATTCTTGTAGGGCCTACACATCCTCGGTTCAAGGATTTGTTTATTTAATTGAAATCAATTTTAGCTCATTGGTTTAATGAAAGAGCGTTCTCGAATAAATTTTATTCTAGAATTCCATCATCCATCAATAAATTGATCCGCGAATTTATTTGATGAAACACCTCTTGAACCTGCTTTTGGTTAGACTCACTGAACTATACCACTAGTGGTATAGTTCAGTGGTTAGACTGCACGTGTTCTTCACGACTAGTCTTGCACAATGTGTTTTGCATTATATTTTGTGTCTTGCATATTATATTTGGAGTTAAAATATACATTTTCCTTGCAAAAATCATTCTATTTAATTTCCTATATATATATGTACAGTGTATTCAGTATATATGTTTAATTTATTTTTATAAGATTATCAGTAATTGTGTAGTACATGTATATAATTTGTATGCTTATGTATGATTATTTGATATCCCAATGGCTTGCCATAGCATAGCCGCACGCTAATTGAACCACCGATCGTGCTATATCATCTTCCCATTCAAAATCTATAACTTTAAGATTGTGCATGTCCGTGATATCTATCTTCAGTCTTATTTAAGTGTCATTTTACCCTTAAATTTACGTTTTATATCAAAATATTATTTCCACTTCATGACGTCCAGAACAGTTATTAATAAAATCAATCGTGCGTTCACGATCGTGAGCCGCCCACGTATCGCTCGTCGTATACCCATCGCACGCATAATAACCTCGCTACAACTCCAAGTACGTCAGTTCGTCACGGCGCCCAAGATGGAATCCTGTGCACAGTTTGTTATCCCAAATGAAGTTCCTTTTGTTAACCTTGAATGTAAGACAGCATTTGAGGGTTTGTCTGACAAAGAGAAGAAATATGCTCATTTTATTGGCAAGGCAGCGTGGAGTGGAGGTCTGATCTGTCTATTCCAAACCAGCCCAGAGTCGCCTCTCATCTTTCTTCTGCTTCAGAAACTGTTCAAAGGACAGACCATAGATCAACTTAGGAAGGATGCGGCCGAGAAAGGCATCTCTGAAGTAGAGTTCCAGGTACAAATATGGGCTTCCCATGAATATGATCGAATTCAAATCATGTCTTACCTTTTATCTTGCGCTTGCGTTGCTTGTTTGCTCTGCAAATTCTGTGGTTTAGTTCGTTTTTCAACAGGTGGCCTTAGAATTTAGGACTAGATCTAGGTCAGTAGGTGTCATCTACTACTACTACCGGTATGCCTTGGCTTTTGGCCTATATGGGCTCTGCACTACAGCTCAAAGGAATTGGCATAGGGAAAGGGAAAGGGAAGGAGCCCCAGTTTTAATTTTTTTTTTAAATTTTTCCAGTTCAGCATGAAACCTGATGTTTTTAGTTTTAAGCATCGTGCTTCATGCTGAACTGGACAAAATATATGGTGGTTTAAACCTGCGGCTTCTTAATTCCCTTTCCTAACTTTCCCTTTCCCTTAGGCTATGCCAATTTCTTTGAGCTGTTGTGACTCTATTTGGTCTCCAGTTCAGCATGAAACCTGATGCTTTTTTAGGATGAAGCATCGTCTTTCATGCTGAACTGGACAAAATATACCGTGGTTCAAATCTGCGGCTCCTTAATTTATGTTCCTAACTTTCCCTTTCCCTATGCCAATTCCAGTTTGAGCTGTTGTGTATCTATTTGGTCTCCTTCAAGGCCAGTCTACTGTGTATATATGTATTTTCCATAGACTTGTACACAATAGTGGTCTGGAAGGAGACCAATATACTTGGTCTCCTTTGAGGCCACTACTGTGTATAAACCTATGGTGTATTTTCCATCAAAGACTTGTTGTACACAATAGTGGCCTGGAAGGAGACCAAGTATAGTGAGCCGATATTTACAAAAAGTTATTGTTCAAGCTGTACTTGTTGTTACGTGTGACTTAAAGTCTTATACACGCATTTCATTTCTTTTGTTTATTTTCAGTTCAACTTTATCCTGACCTAAGCCTAAGTTACTAGTACCCGGTAGGCAAAACCTGGGTTTTGGGATTTAAATTATTTTTGGTTGTTAACTTAACTTAGTCGGCGCTAGTCATGGCATAGTTCCAGGGGGAAAAATACACAGGGGCTCGGGGTGATATTGCCCCTGAAATGCTTAAAAGAGTCCTGAAAAATGTTAAAAGAACCCCCCAAATTCCCATAGACACAATGTAAAATTGTAGCCAATTCAGCCAATGTGCTCAAAAAGTTGCCCTCAAAAATTTTCCCGGCATAGTTCATTTGACTAAGTGTATCCATACTTTGGTGGCACCCAGTAAGTAAGTCGCTAATGCACTTTGGTATCCTTCTAATTTTATGATGCCTAAAATCTCTTCAAAATCGAGCAATCGCTTTAATTGCACTCAAAATCAGTTTCGGGGAACTATTACTTTATTGGACACGCTGACTATTGAGTGTGTGCACGCATATGGAAAAGCCATTGAACGCCATGTTGTAGCTAAAAGTTGAGGTGCATGATCAAAAAGGTTAGATTTTGTGATTAAGCTCACTAAACCCTACCCTAACCCTAACCCTGAGAGGCACTAGCCTCTAACTGTTACTATGGTAACTGTCAGAGAAAGACAGCTTGTCAGACGAAAAATGTTCATGAAACGCCCTCCTGGTTGGGGTATAATTTTGACATTCATCTAATAATGTGATTTTTTGTAGCTTAACATATCAAAAGAGGATAAATTGATGAAACTTGTATATTGTTTTTCCACATATTGCGTAGCTCGACAGAAACTGTTCTGCCTCCAGTGAACAATTGAGGTTACCGTAGGCATTTTCGGACTTGGTTGGCCGTGGACCCGTAATCTAAAAAGTGCCATTATGCTAAGTGCCAAGACATTCATGTAATAATGTGATTTTTTGTAGCTTAACATATCAAAAGAGGATAAATTGATGAAACTTGTATATTGTTTTTCCACATATTGCGTAGCTCGACAGAAACTGTTCTGCCTCCAGTGAACAATTGAGGTTACCGTAGGCATTTTCGGACTTGGGTGGCCGTGGACCCGTAATCTAAAAAGTGCCATTATGCCAAGTGCCAAGACCATGGGTCCCTTTCTTGTTTGATATCCGTATACCACAAAATGGTGAAATTGTTGAAATTAAACAACAGGCAAACCTGGCAATAATGGTAAAACAGTTCTGTCATGGTTACATCAGGTAATTGTTATCATCACTACTACGGTACTACCCCTGACATTTAAGTATTATAGAGATGAACTGTATGACTGTACCCAAAGTTAAGCTTTCCATCCTTTTCTTGTCTATTACCAAATGTACCACCTCTACATGTACTCTTCATATATTCCCTGCCTCACACAGTCTGTCGTGACCTATGCTGCTGCCTTCTACTCAAACCTGGCCAACTACAAGTCCTTTGGCGATACAAAGTTTGTGCCGAACTTACCTCAGGTAACTTGCTGTTTAGGAATTTGGGGCTTGAAAATGCATCCTTTGTGGCCTGAAGATTTCATACACAAATCAATTTTCTTCCACAACATCATGAAATATACAAGTACATTGAATAAAGTGTCTTGCTCTTGCAAGATTGCCTCTTTATACTTGCTCGCAATTGGACACTTTGTAAGTAAAGCATAATAAGCTCCTGTACTAAGCTGACTTAAAACCATCTAGAGGTATTTTAGGTTAACTAGAGAGTGATGACCCTTTGATGAATATGAGCATAGAAAATGAGAGGAATTTACCCAATGGAAATAATAAAGTGCTTAATGGACACAAGTAAATGAGATTAACCATTGCAAATGGTAAGCAATGATGTACTGCGCACATTATTTATGGGGTCATTGAATGATCTGGCAGCGCAGGGACTTAACTTAATTTGTGAGGCTTGTTTATTCATTCGAAGGATACTATGGATTTGGCCTCGTCGCACCGCTGGCGCTGCGTCCGCCGCAGATATTTTCTTGTGAGCGCTCTAGTGGCTGCAGTTCTTTTCGGAACCTACTTCAAATTTGGTATGAAGGTGTATTATGTAAAAGTGATAACGCCTATTGTTTTTGGTGGTGGCGCCCTCGCTTGCTCTGTCTTTTTACACAACAATTTACATTTTATTGTGAGCGCTCTACTGACTGCAGTTCTTTTCAGATCATCTTCAAATTTGGTATGAAGGTGTATTATGGTAAAGCGAAGTGGTGGCACCCTCGCATGGTCCGTCTTTGTACACAAAAGTATATTTTTCTGGGTCTGCTTGTGTGCACTGTACTGGCCGCATTTCTCAACAGATTTCATTCAAATTTGGTTTGTAAACTTGTGTATCATAGTCACTTCTAGACACCTTTAACTTTTGGTGATGCTTTCCCCAATGTTCCGCCTTTTACAGGGCCAAAGGTCAATCTGAAAGGTCTAAATTTGCATTAATGCTTATTTTTCAATTACTTTGTTATTACCCAAAGGATTTTATTCAAACTTGCTGTATAGGTGTATGGGTGGTCATTCTACATGTAGGCCACATAAGTATTCGGTAATGGCGCCCACAGTGTTCCGAATTGGGTACCATGTTACATTACTTGTATGTGATCTATCGGCCACATTTCTTGTCTGATTTTATACAAACTTGCTTTTGAGGTTTATTCTGCGAGCATTTCTAGTTATTTACTGCATTTACTTATAGTTGTAAGTTGCATAAAAGTTACCATTAATGGCGACTCTGCCATCAATGCTAACTACCATGGTAACATTGCTTGACAGCCAATGAAATTCAAGATTTCCATAGAAATTGCCATTGGTAGCAAAGTTTTATGCAACAGGCCCAGCTACCGTACCAAAACATCTAAGTTCATCTCCTTCTACAGTCTTGAAAAATTTCATTTTTGCTGTATTACAGAGGGGTCCACATTTTGATTAAAAAATTTAGAAATGTAATTGTAACATCAGAAGTTCAGAGTTAGTGACAAGTATAGGTATGATAAATTATAATGTTGTAGACCACAAAATATTTATTTCCAACAAAGGAATTGGCCAGAAAAAGTGTTGTATTGTTTTATGATAGCAGAAAACACAAACATGATGGGTTACATTTGGTAGCATTTGCCCCAACCTGTCCTTTCACTCAGTTGACCGTATCGTTCTGTAAATAGACCAAGTTTGAAGCTGTCATCCAGGCCAGTGCAGCCTATGCTGCTGATGCAGTGGGTGTACAGAAGCAGTGGGACCAGTGCAAGGCAGCCATGTACTCCCTGGAGAAGAAAGAGCAACAACTGGGTCTGGGGAATGAGGTCAGTGTAAAGTGTGTCCTTCAGTCTGGGCAGGGGTCATCCCAAGCTAAAGTCAAAAGCGGACATGAAAGAGTATGAAAATGGAATGTTAAGGTGTATCTTATAATGATTTCGAGTGTCTAGGACATTTCTTGGACAGTTTATGGACACATTACAGAAGTTTGTTAGAAGTTAGTAGCATCTCAGATGATGGAGATATTAAGGATGTAAAAACTAAAAAGGCATTAAAGATGGATTAAAACTGACAAATGACACCTAGACAGTCATACTTGAGTGACCTACATGTTCATAAGACGATAGAGAGTGTGCCTACAAAATTTGAAAGGAAATGAGCATGAGGAAAGGACCCATGTAGGAGACACAAGGACTGTGTGTAAAACGAATAAGATTTGTGAAAGAAGAAGAAGAAGAGTGATAAGAACATTTTTTTTTAAAGGAACGATAACAACGCATTGTCACCTATGGGTCTTCATGCAATGAAGAAGAATGTGGAATAAGAAGAAAAAAATATCCTTCTAGGCTATCCCTTTTGCTGGTGAAAAAACAAACAACTATTTGCTACTGGTTACTGGTTCCGCAAAAACACCTCTCCATGGGTGTAATAAACAACATAAATGCCCCATAGGCATATCAGACAATTATTGATTTCTACCCCCTTTGTAGGCTTCAAAGATAAAAATGTTTAGGCCTAAAGCCCTTCAGAAGAACATGGTATTCAAGAACTTACCTACTAAATGAGAAACAAATAAAATCCCATCACATATTGGTTTATTGTTAGGTCATTTTAAATGGTATTCTAGTTTTGGCAGACTCCTGTACTGATATTGGATTGATTTTTTCCCCCATTCATGTTTATGCACTTTGCTTTTAAAAAAGTAATAGGCCTTCATGTACTGTCTTCAAAATAAAATATTATAATGATATTAAAATATATGCAAGGTGTGTTGGTTCAAAGCCCATAAGCCCAGCTTGATTTTTCCTTCCATTCATGTTTATGCACTTTTTTCTCAAAAAAGTAATAGGCCTACACGTACTGTCTTCAATATATAATGATATTAAAATGTATGCAAGGTGTGTTGCTTCAAAGCCCATAAGCCCAACTTGAATTATTATCAACATTATATTATTTTATACTGTTTTATTTTCTTCTTTGCAGGGAATTACTACTTACTTCTCCGACCACTGTACCATGGCTGATGCAGAGATTGCGCAGAAATTCATGACAGAAAAGGTAGTTCATGCAGATCTCTTGTACATGTATCTGATTTCATTATTTTTTCAACCTGCTGCCTGTATGCCAGTGAAAGAAACTTGTCTTTCCTTTCCAACAATGACTGTGTAATCATCTTTCCAGAATTTGAAATGCTTTTCAATACCCACTATCAAAAGGCGTTTCAAAAGGCCTTTACGAACGCGTTTAAAAAAATGTTGCATTTATCAACTCATATCGACCAGTCTAAATCTTGCCTTGTCACTGCGCACCTGTACTGCGCCGTTTGACCAAGGAAGGAGGTCAGATGCGGTGCACGCTCATCGAAGTAGAAAGTCATTTTCAAACAGCTTTGCATTTACCTCGCTTCTAGAAACGCATTTCTGGCTCAAGCGCATTCCGGATCGCACAAATTTGTGCGTTTGAAAAAGGCTTTCCGAACCCCTTAATCGAAACACCTTTGCGTTTATCATCTCCTTGAAAGGCGTTTGGAAACCTTAATTCTACCCAAGAAAAAAGATGAAAAATGCACCCTAAATGAATGATAATAAACAAAAAGGTGATTTTCTTTGAACTTGTTTATATTTATAATGTTCATCTCCTCAGTATTCATAATCTAAAAGTTTTTAAAAAGGAAAATTTCAACAAGCGAGGTGATATATTTTTGAAAAATATCTGTCATGTTTTTCTAGACAAACTTAGTTATCACACAAATATCCAATGAAACCAAGATATGATTTTTAAAGATTTTTCTTCCAATAATGTAACAAATGGTATGGATCGACTTACTTAAAGATGCCATTCAGAGAAAATAATTGCAAAAAATATAAATTATATATGAATTGAAAGTTGGAAGCATGTCGAGGACTACAGTGTTTATTATCTTATAAAAGATAATATAGAGCAGATTTGTGGGATTTCTCTAACATACAGCTTCACCGTGTTTGTATTGCAGTGGTGAATGCTAACCTGGTGTGATTGATATCGCAATGCTCATCATTATACGTTCTCATTCTAGTAACATTCCAAGACGTGTTCAGCGACAATTTTGGCAGCAGGATTTATACAATTTTTATCAGCTAATTCCGTGTTTTGTTTAGATTAATAGGTTAGAGGTTAGATGTGATAAACACATAATAAACTTTGCATTGACTTGAAATGCAGTATGAACATATTTGAAATCAATGCATAAAATATGTCTATTTTAAGGCTGGTGATTACAGGTGACAATAAGATATTGGAGTTCACTTAGTATGCATAATATTTACTTGATAAGTTTGTATTTTTATCAAAAAAACATTAAACTCTCCCAAATCATATGATAAATAAGATTCATAGTATGTTCCTATATTATATAAACCTTCTGCATGCAATCAGCATTCATCATTATTAGGTAATGAATTTAATCATGCTTTATTGTATTTTCTCACATCTTAGAACATCAGTCCCTACAACACTCGGTTGATGAAAACAGTTGACGACAACAAGAAGGTGGCTTATGAGATCAGACTAGCCTCGGCTGTTGCTACTGCTGCAGGTACGTGGTCTAGGATGTATACTATTGGCGCAGGCTCAAGTGTGACGCCGTCACAAAACATGAGCCTGAGAGATGAGGCCAGACCTATCATGCCAGTCTGTTCAAACATTTGGAAATAAGTTTCAATGATTTAGATGCACTAACTAAACTACAGGGTGAGTCAGAAAAAATGTTACACTTTCTTACATGCTCATATGTGAAATACAAGAATAAATCATAATTCTTGTACCAGTGTCAGACAGAGCAACTCTTCCAATCTTATTTCATACCACATGTGTGGGGAATCAGTTGTGAATTTATTGGATAGGAACAAAATAATGGTTCTTGGTGAAAACGCATTTGTGCCAATTTAAACAATGCCTTGCGTGATTTGGATTCCACTACACAATAAGCTTGGCGCAAATGGGTTTTGAAACTTTTCAAACAATGGCTGTTGTGCACTCAACCATAACAACAACACTGAAACAAAATTTACCTAGTGACAATGAATATTTACTCTATCCATACATGCTAGAACTTTTCTCTGAATCCCACATTTTCTTTTAAAAATACTTAATTTAAAAAGTGTAACATTTTTCTGACTCACCCTGTATGTGCCCTCAAACTGGGTGGTAAGTGGTTAGTTTGCAGTACAGGCCTGTCGGCTAGTCATTGAGTCTGGGTCAAGAAACTGGCAAATTTAATTGTTATGTTGTCCGAATATCAGACATTCATTTTGAGACGGTGCCACGTTGAAATCGGTCCTGAAGGTAGGGTAGCCCTTTTGAGGCTCAAAAAAAAAATACAATTGTGTAAATACCATGGAAAATGAAAGAAGATTGTGTATGAGAACTTAACTATATTACAACTGGAAACAGGAAATATATGGATTGCTAGATTTTGAGTGAGTTTTGGACAGGTCATCCAAAGCCCAGCTGTTCAGAAAGCCTATAGACCTGAGTCTGCGATGCAGCATATCGTGCCTCTGTGCATTGGTTGTGTTGAGGCAAGCATAGCCCCACCAACCAATTTACTGACTGGTGCGATACAGTATATGAATGAAGATCGGTCACTTAAAAATGGGGCGTTTCAAATGTTAACAAGAATAGTTTCTTACTTCTCCTGAAAAGGTGTCTGAAGCTATGGCTGTTAGGTTTCATATATGTTATAGTAAAGGTATAACTGCTGATCCTTGCCAAGTTTCAGGACTTTTGTATGAGGGCTAGACAACTGTTAAAATAACCTGTGGATAAATAATCACCTGCCTATAATGATTGCATTTCCTGTCTCCTTCGTTGATGGTTTTACTGTGTATGCACTATGACCTATTTAGTATGTGAAATTAGATTCTACAGTATTTATTCATTGATGCATATACAGTAGAAATAATCTTATATATAAAAGCAATCTGTTAGCTGTTATTTCATGAATGAGCTAATATGATGCACTTCATTTCTATCAAGTTACCGGTAGATAATTTGAAATTGATTTGATATCCAACTCGATCTTTATTTGTTATGGGATAATTCAGATTAAGGCATTTGCCATAAAGGAACAATAATAATATTTTAAACAGAAAGCTTAAGTCCTGTAATGATAGAAAGTATGATAAATATGGTAGAAGAGGCATACTGTAGGATAACAGAATACTCTCCTGTTTAGCAAATTCACTTTAAGCGACATTTGAGTCCCCCAAATAAAAATATGGCAACAATAACACAAACAATCTGTGTCAATTCTTTTAATGGTTTGATGTTTATGGACAGAAATCCTAAGCATGAACCATATCTTACTTTCCATCTGATGCCTTCTCTATTGTTGACTTACAGATGTGGAGTGTGATGTCAAGTTTGGGTCATTTGAGTTTGAAGGAGCGACTTTCAGTGTGACCAGGGGAGACTATAGCCCTCTGATGGCTAAAGTAACAGAAAACCTACAGAAAGCAGCGGTAAGGAACAGTTAAATAAACAGCATTATATACCTTATCTTGATAATCCTTTTACCTCATTGGTTGACGGGCATGAATTAGATTTAGCTACCTAGCAAGAGAGCCTTGATAACATCCAGATTAGACTATTGTAATTCACTATTCACCGGTTTATCAGCACACAATAGGAAAAAGTTGCAAACAATTCAAAACCGTGCAGCTAGGCTGATATTTGGTATCCGTCATTGAATATATACTGCTCCACTACTTGGAGAATTCATTGGCTTCCCATTTCAACACACATTTGCTTCAAACTTTGCATAAGATTCTCTCACACTCTGCTCCTGCCCTCTCTAAAACATGGTCTCCTTATGTGTACCTGCACGAAAACTATGTTCAATGTCAGATGAAAACCTGAAAAATTGGAGAAGCGTGCTATCAATTTGGTGACAAAAGTATCAGTATATCAGCTCCAGTCTCCCATGTAACGTAAGAGAATGTTCCTCGTTGAAAACTTAAAAAGAAACTCTTATACCTATTCTCTCAGTAAACTTTTTGTATTCCTTTTTAATTTACATTGTATTATTTGAAGAGTGTAAACACTATGGAACTTCTGGTATACAGCATGTATAAATACCCATATTATCATTATTATTTGCATAAATAGATGTCAAAAGAATTTCATTAGCATGAATTTGCATTTTAAGTGATGACCAGTTTGTGGTAGACTCTTTTTATAGAAATGTCTTAAGGCACACATTCAATCATGCACACAATTGTGCAGTCGCTGCGACGCTCACGAGCTATAAAATGGCAAAAAAGTGTCTGAAAAAAATCAACCTTGGGAACAGCACAGTGGTGCCCTCAACGCAGACCCAAAAATCCTTGGGGAAACTGCATCTGTGCCGCTATCAACAGTAAGGGTTTTCCTCTTATTTATAGCTTGCTGAAAGAGCAATACTTCTTTTAAACTGGAGAAAACATTATCCTTTATAATGGGTAATGTTTGCAATGTGGTATCATTATGATCAAATTAAGTTAATAGTGTGGATTTAAAACATTTTGGGGGAAGTTGCAGCTTGATGTGATTGCTTGTATGAATCTTTACATCAACACTATTTGGTTCTTATCTTATTCTGAACAGGAGCATGCAACCAGTGACATTGATGCCCAGTCCTACACTGCTCTGCAAAAAAAATGTTCCATCATAGCTTGTAAGAATTGTGATGCAATATGGACATGTACAGATGATGGGCTGCTATGCTAAGAGTTTCAGCAACGGCTCCTTCGTACTATGTAAAGAATCCATGGTTGTTATCTTCTTTTGAACAGGAGTTTGCAGCCAATGACAATGAGGCTCAGATTATGGGCTGCTATGTTAAGAGTTTCAGCAAAGGCTCCTTCGTACTACGTAAAGAATCCATGGTTGTTATCTTCTTTTGAACAGGAGTTTGCAGCCAATGACAATGAGGCTCAGATGATGGGCTGCTATGTTAAGAGTTTCAGCAATGGCTCCATTGAGGAGCACAAGAACGGTTCCCGGTTCTGGATCAAAGACAAGGGACCAATTGTAGAAACGTGAGTTACCATACCCAGAATATTGTTAATGGGAAGAAAAGGAGAGCCAAATTAGATTTGATGATGAAAGTGTCAACTTATCATGTAAAAAAAGATGACAGTGTATCTAATTGTGTAAAAAATTATCATAGTTAATTCTTTTTCTTTTTAATTCGTCTGCCATGAAGTGGCCCTGAGGCATAATGTTTTTGGGTTGTCCGTCTATCCATCCCGGATCCATTTATGCAATATCTTGAGCACCGCTCAGTAGATTTGCTTTAAACCTGGTACTTGTGTGTGGTTACTAAAACCAATAAAGTGTGTTACATTGGGGTCAATTCTGACGCCAACCCTGAGGTCAAAGGTCAATGAACTTTGCAAAAAATCGCATTTGTTTTACACAATAAATGCCAATCCAATAATGCATTTCCAACTTACCGTGGTAAAAAGATGAGCCAGTGCATAGAGGTAGACTGATGACATTTGGGGTAAAATTCCTGAAAGTTTTATGAATTTGGCCAAACTTGGGTGAAAATTGTCCCCAAATTTATATTTGTATGCCTCAGCAACGAAGCTACATGATTCATTCTACATTTCTTCTTGCTATGATTTGTTTTATATCAGGTATATTGGATTCATTGAGGCATACCGTGATCCATTTGGAGCGAGAGGGGAATGGGAAGGTGAGTTACTTTTGCCCCTTTGGATGTGAGTTCATATCATAAGCTACTGAAAATCAGAGCACACGAATCCCAGCTATCAGACTCATAGAATTGGTTAGATGTATTAACAATGTAAGAAATGTTTAAAAATAGAATAGGAAACACAACTTGTAACATTTGATAATTATCATCTAATCTGACATATGTTTTTGTGTAATTGGACCAATCTTCATCTTTGTTTATTCTTTTTTTTAGTGAAAATATTTTTCCTGTTTTATGGATTGCTTTTTTGAAAATGCAACGCATTTGTACCTTATGATGAGATATTTAAAGATTGAATTTACATATATAACCAGGGATACCAATATTTGTGCCATGGCATGCCATATCATGACCACATTTCAAGTTCTATATGAGTGAAGAAGGATGATTTGACATTTTCAGGTCCTTTTCCAAAATTAAATATGGTATTACTGATGGTTATATGAAATTGTTCAAGCCTTTACCCATCCTCCTAGGCTTTGTTGCTATGGTGAACAAGGAAATGAGTGCCAAGTTTGCCAATCTGGTGGAGAATGCAGAGAGGTTACTCCCGCAGCTGCCTTGGCCTAAGGAGTATGAGAAGAACGCCTTCCTGCGTCCAGACTTCACCTCACTGGATGTCCTGGGCTTTGCCTCCTCAGGGATACCCGCTGGTATCAACATCCCCAACTGTAAGGAGCATGATAAATCTGACCTACATTTCTGTCTATGTGTTTGTCTATAATATGTCTGTACTATAATTTATTTGTGTGTCTGTCTATATGTCTGTCTCTTATCTGTCTTTATGTATTTGTCTGCCTAAAATCATCTGTCTGTCTAGTGGTCCAGCTCTCTCTCTCTCTTTCTCTCTCTCTATTATGATGACATAAATGGTACCCCGGGGAATTCTCAACTCTGACATGACATCGGTTTTCCCAGAAAATGTAGGCGTGAAGAAAATGGTCTAGGAATGTGAGACGTAGCTGTAATTTAGAATGATATTACGAGCTTTCGGCTGGAGAGGCCATCTTCAGTTCCTGAAGTGCAAACATATACAGAAACAAATACATTGTATGAACAAATATACATGGCATTCAAACTTGATATCACTCAATCATAGTCAAGCATCATGAACATAGCAAGAATTAGAATTAGAATTTGAAATACATGTTCGGTGCTGTGTGTGTTGTTTGTTCTGCTCATGTGATATATGTACACAGTGTTGTCATGTGATGTGTACAGTGACTAACCAAGTATACCCCATGACCCCACACATCACATACAAAACCAGTTGGGTGATATACTATCTCATCACCTGCACTTGGCAAAATAGAAACTACACTATACACAAGAACTTCCACTCGGCAACACAACACAAAAATCCTAACTTACACAGTACACTTCAATCTTCCATCCCATTCACTAGACAATGTTCAAAACCCCCGGAATCGAATTAATCCACAGCAAATCACACCACACAGCCCTTTCCACAGAGAATCATTTTATCTGTCCATTTGTTGTACAATGTATATAGGGTCAGTATACACTGCACTGCAACCAATCGAACTGTGTACAGTCCAATGCATTTGAATGAAGCCTACTATTGTCCTCCCTCTCCACTCCCTAGACACAGGTCATGTGACCAGTTGTGTCAAAGATCAGTAACATCCATGTCATAGGTCAGTAACTCACACATCCCTTATTACACGTACATGTACACATATATCACATCAATTGAACAAACACACACACACAACACCGACAGCCCAACACACAAGTAAGGTAAAACGCTTTAAAATTGCATAATCATTTCAAAGTTTATTTCGAAGTATTTATCATACTAATTCTTGAGTGGTAATCTGTTGTCTCACGAAAAGGCAAACTGGAGATTGCGACGTTGCGACCGCTACTGCTAGTCTTCATCAGGCAATGTGGACAATAGTCGCTGCGCGCGTCTTTTATAGCGTAAGCTGCGTTCCGAAGGTGCCGGAACCGCCGCGCTGCGATTGGTCGGCGCACTTGACCAATCACTAGCCGCGGGCGATGCGACATCCGGGCGGGTAGCGGACGTCGGGGAAAGCCCCTCGGTTGGCGGCGGCGTCGCGGGCGGGCGAACACTGGCGGTAGCTGCACAACTGCTACTGTGGCTAGAAGCGGGCGTCGGAAGGCGGTCAAGCGGAGAGTTACGGGTGGTCGCGGGTGGCGCATGGCGGCGGATGGTCGGAAGCCATTCCTCGGGGATCTCAATGCCGTTATCCCTATTGATGTTATTCGGATGTAAGCGGATTTGGATAGCCTCTTTAACACGCCGTGTGTACCAGTGCTTATCCCGCGCTATGCAGCTTACCGCGTCCCAATTGGGAGGGTGATCTGCATTCCAAGCATGCTCTGCGACTGCCGAACTATCTATGCGTCGATGCTTGACATCTCTGCGGTGCTCTACCATTCTTTCGCTGACGGGTCTACCCGTTTCCCCGATGTACACCTTGTCACAAGTCCCGCATGGAATCTTGTAGACAACGCCATCGAGTCTGGCGGGTATCGCGGGGTCCTTAGGGCGCACTAGCTGCTTACGAATGGTAGTATCGGACTTGAAAACGGCGCGTATGCTATGCTTCTCTAAACGGCGGCGAAGCTGGCGGGAAATCGAATCGACAAACGGTAGAACAACGGTAGACTTGTACTGCATAATCTCTTTGTCGGTAGAGTTCTTCCTCTTAGTCACGCGGTTGAGGAAAGAGCGCGGGTAACCATTGGAAACTAGAGCGGAAGCAATGCGTTGTTTCTCAATGGCAGTGCAGTGCGGCTTAGAAACAATGCGCGATGCCCTGTCATAAAGGCATTTAACGACCCCGCGGTGCTCTACCATTCTTTCGCTGACGGGTCTACCCGTTTCCCCGATGTACACCTTGTCACAAGTCCCGCATGGAATCTTGTAGACAACGCCATCGAGTCTGGCGGGTATCGCGGGGTCCTTAGGGCGCACTAGCTGCTTACGAATGGTAGTATCGGACTTGAAAACGGCGCGTATGCTATGCTTCTCTAAACGGCGGCGAAGCTGGCGGGAAATCGAATCGACAAACGGTAGAACAACGGTAGACTTGTACTGCATAATCTCTTTGTCGGTAGAGTTCTTCCTCTTAGTCACGCGGTTGAGGAAAGAGCGCGGGTAACCATTGGAAACTAGAGCGGAAGCAATGCGTTGTTTCTCAATGGCAGTGCAGTGCGGCTTAGAAACAATGCGCGATGCCCTGTCATAAAGGCATTTAACGACCCCGCGTTTGACGGATTGGGGATGATGCGAATCGTAAGCTAGGTATTGGTCGGTGTGCGTGGGCTTTCTGTACACTGTGGTGGTGAGACGGCCCTCACTGTCGCGGTGCACCAGTGTATCGAGAAAGGCGATGCGGCTATTGTCTTCCGTCTCCATAGTGAAACGGATAGACGGCTGCTGCGCGTTCACGTAATTCAAAAGGCAATCGGTAGCGGATCTGTTAGTTACAATGAACCAAGAAGTTCAGTGACCTGAACTTCTTGGTTTCGTGTTGAAGTCCACGTACTTTATGTACGACGGACTCTTCTATGAACAACAAGAAGCACTGAACTTCTTGGTTTCGTGTTGAAGTCCACGTACTTTATGTACGACGGACTCTTCTATGAACAACAAGAAGGCGCGGCCATGGGAAGCCCCGTTTCTGCCGTTATTGCTAACTTGTACATGGAATCCTTTGAGGAAGACGCGCTCAACGCTTGTCCGCCCGAATTCAAGCCGAGAATTTGGAAACGCTATGTCGATGATACCTTCATTGTAACTAACAGATCCGCTACCGATTGCCTTTTGAATTACGTGAACGCGCAGCAGCCGTCTATCCGTTTCACTATGGAGACGGAAGACAATAGCCGCATCGCCTTTCTCGATACACTGGTGCACCGCGACAGTGAGGGCCGTCTCACCACCACAGTGTACAGAAAGCCCACGCACACCGACCAATACCTAGCTTACGATTCGCATCATCCCCAATCCGTCAAACGCGGGGTCGTTAAATGCCTTTATGACAGGGCATCGCGCATTGTTTCTAAGCCGCACTGCACTGCCATTGAGAAACAACGCATTGCTTCCGCTCTAGTTTCCAATGGTTACCCGCGCTCTTTCCTCAACCGCGTGACTAAGAGGAAGAACTCTACCGACAAAGAGATTATGCAGTACAAGTCTACCGTTGTTCTACCGTTTGTCGATTCGATTTCCCGCCAGCTTCGCCGCCGTTTAGAGAAGCATAGCATACGCGCCGTTTTCAAGTCCGATACTACCATTCGTAAGCAGCTAGTGCGCCCTAAGGACCCCGCGATACTCGCCAGACTCGATGGCGTTGTCTACAAGATTCCATGCGGGACTTGTGACAAGGTGTACATCGGGGAAACGGGTAGACCCGTCAGCGAAAGAATGGTAGAGCACCGCAGAGATGTCAAGCATCGACGCATAGATAGTTCGGCAGTCGCAGAGCATGCTTGGAATGCAGATCACCCTCCCAATTGGGACGCGGTAAGCTGCAAAGCGCGGGATAAGCACTGGTACACACGGCGTGTTAAAGAGGCTATCCAAATCCGCTTACATCCGAATAACATCAATAGGGATAACGGCATTGAGATCCCCGAGGAATGGCTTCCGACCATCCGCCGCCATGCGCCACCCGCGACCACCCGTAACTCTCCGCTTGACCGCCTTCCGACGCCCGCTTCTAGCCACAGTAGCAGTTGTGCAGCTACCGCCAGTGTTCGCCCGCCCGCGACGCCGCCGCCAACCGAGGGGCTTTCCCCGACGTCCGCTACCCGCCCGGATGTCGCATCGCCCGCGGCTAGTGATTGGTCAAGTGCGCCGACCAATCGCAGCGCGGCGGTTCCGGCACCTTCGGAACGCAGCTTACGCTATAAAAGACGCGCGCAGCGACTATTGTCCACATTGCCTGACGACGACTAGCAGTAGCGGTCGAAACGTCGCAATCTCCAGTTTGCCTTTTCGTGAGACAACAGATTACCACTCTAGCGTTACTACTACCACGATGATCAACATCTTCCGTACTATACTAATTCTTGCTCTGTTATTGATGCTTCACAATGATTGAGTGACATTAAGTTTGTATGCCATGTATATGTGTTCATACAATCTTTTTGTTTCTGTAAGTGTTTGCACTTCAAATAAAGAAAGCCTCACAAGCCAAAAGCTCATATGCCTATATAGTAACTTTTATTTAAAATAGAGCATTTTAAGAACAGTTTGGAATGTGTGCAGAAAGTAGACAACTGATTTCAGCACCTCCACAACAAATGTGTGACCACCTCACAATGCAGTTTTTCGGGTTCATAGCCGGGATTTGTTATCTTATTAAGGTATAGCTCTTCTCATTCGCTGTTGTGCACTCCTCAGATGATGACATCAGGCAAGATGAAGGCTATAAGAATGTCTCCCTGGGCAACGTGCTGTCTGCCTATGGCAAGGAGCAAAAGGTCACCTTCCTGACTGAGGAGGACAGGGTCAGTATATTAGAGGGAAGGAGAGAGAGTGAGAGAGAGAGAGAGAGAGAGAGATTAAAAGCGTAGGGAAAGTACTGCTCTAATAATTCTGAGACCCATAATTTTAACATGATGAATCTGCCATGATTATGGGTTCTGTGACTGTGTTTGTTTGATTTTAAAAAGCACTAGCATTTAAGAATGCAGGGTTTTCTCCAAAATGTCTATGAATCTTTGCTTTATTCATATCATTTGCATTGGCCTAGTTTGTTGGGATTTATTTTGCAAAGAAATGAGTTTTAAATGTTCTTTAAATGTTTCCATGGTGAGAGTGTACAAATAAATAGTACTGGTATTAAGAAAACCGTAAAACTTTCGGTAACACCATGTGGTTGTATTCTCTCAGATAATTGACCAACGTATGGGGTGAAGAAAGGAAAAAGAAAGAGTGAAAAAAGGAGGGATGAATTTTGTATTTATATACATGTATATAACACACAAGACTATTTTTAGTATTAGCATTAGGTGTTTTAAACCAAAAATAAATGGGATGAAATGGAAGAAAAAGAAGTGGGTGGTGATGAGAGTTGGCCGTTTTCAGATACTGTTGGGTTATTTTGGATCCCTTTGGATCCCATAAATACCCGGCACGCTCATCAGATTCTTGAAGTTATTCTCCGCATGAGGGACAGAGCACACTGCCCGAGACGTCAAGGCTGATACTCTCTCTTTCAGAGAAACCTGACGGAAACCTATAGTTATCATCACCCTCGTCTTCTACTTCCATTTCCTCCCATTTATTTGTGGTTTAAAACATCAAAAACTAAAGCTTAAAATAGTCTTGTGTGAAATAAAAAAAAACATAATCTCTCCTCTTTTCCTTTCTTCACCTCATCAGTAGGCCAATTATCAGAAAGAATACAACCACATGGTGTTAATGAAAGTTTTACTGTTTTCTAAATAGTATTTATTAGAAGTCTGTTTGTTTCATCACATTTTAAAATTGTTTGAGTGCACTTGACAAAGGAAATGTTCTGTCACCAGGAGCTGTATAAGAAGCTGAAAGGGCAGTCGTTTGAGGTGCAGGTGGGACTGCACGAGCTGCTTGGCCATGGCAGTGGGAAGCTGTTCATGAGGGACACTGATGGTGGCTTCAACTTTGATCAGGACACCGTGGTGCACACAGAGACAGGAGAGAAGGTGAGTGGACGTAATACAGACGTAATACCATTATAACAATAATTCTCAAATGCAAAGAGATATCACTGCAAGATTTCATTCCTTTATTTCTTGGTAGTCTTTCACACTTTTTGAAACCAAAATTGTGGCGATCGGGTATACCATCGCAACATTACGTAATTTTTGCCAGGCGATGTCATCCCAAAGTCTGGTCATTTTTGTGATTTTGTTTTCAAACCCAATGGAGAGTGTCTTCTGTCATATAATTCACAGAAACCCAGTGATTTTTTCATTTATTATTCTATTCATAGCTCAACAATTGTGTGTTATGAGTTCAAATTAAAAGAAAACAAAAAAATAAAGTCAGACCTGGGCCCCGTTACATAAAGGTTTGCAATCAATCGCAAAATGGCAATGGCCAATCAATGCCATTTTTACATGCTCTTTTCGTTCAAAAAACCTTTATGTTACGGGGACCTGGCTATGAGGCCACCTGTGTTCAGTGCCCACCTGCCTGTAGCAGACATGCCAACCAGTACGATTTAGTCGTATTTAGTACGATTTTTAGAACTGAATACGACAGTACGATTTTGCTTTAAAAAATATGATTTTCAAAAAATTAAATTTTTAAATCTTATTTTGTGTGTGTGCCATATTCAATGGCGAAATGCCCATTCTGTTTTGTAAAGTATCCTACCAGCATCTCACATTAGCAATTTGGGGATGTTCATGGTTCATCAAGCACACCAGTCATGACAAAATCATGCATATTCAACCAATGCTCCATAAAAAAATGCCTGATGTAGGAACTGTAAGAGACATTGATCCGTTTTTTTTTTTAAATACACTTTTTGTTGGTGAAATACAACTTTTTGGATTAAAGAATACAGTTTTTGAACTCCAGAAGTTGGCAGGTCTAGTTTAGGTGATCGCTGATCTTTATTCTAAGATCCAAATAGATGCTCTCATACTATTGTGATAGCATGTGTTGCCACTTATACATTTGCTTTACAGCAAAGATGTCTCCCATTATTGGTAATACTGTAATCGGTATGGGATGAAAAGAGTGAAGATCAGATGAAAGAGCAAACATTTCACTTTCCCATTGTTACCAGTAAAACATTTTTCTAACATTTTCCTAGCTTGGGGCCAACAGGCCACTGGTCATGTTGAGTTTTTGTGAAAATCTGATTTTTCACTCAAAAATATGATTTTTGAGGATATTCAGTCTGATTTTTTGTGTCAAGAGGTTGGCATCTCTGCTGTAGTGGCCACCCCCAAGTCCTTCGCAGAGAAATTCAGTGTTGAAGACCTTTGAAAAAGCAGCCACCTGTCTTACGAGGCTAGTGGCCACGCATTTTTGTCTCGCTCACCGGAGGTGAAGGCGAGACTAAGGGATCCAAATGGCGTCCGTCCGTCGTCCGTCCGTCCTCCGTCCGTCGTCCGTCCGTCGTCCGTCCGTCGTCCGTCCGTCGTCCGTCCGTCGTCCGTCCGTCGTCCGTCGTCCGTCGTCCGTCGTCCGTCACAAATGTTAAAGTTTACCTGCAAGACTCTCTTTTGACAAATAACTTCACATAGGTTGCTTGGATTACAACCTAACTTGGGTCATAGATGCACAAGGGGTACCTTCATGTTATGGTACCGTTGGAGGTCACAGGATAAGGTCAAAGGTCATTTGAGGTCATACATTAAAGTTTACCTGCAAGACTCTCTTTTGACAAATAACTTCACATGGATTGCTTGGATTACAACCTAACGTGGGTCATAGATGCACTGGGGGTACCTTCATGTTATGGTACCGTTGGAGGTCACAGGATAAGGTCAAAGGTCATTTGAGGTCATACGTTAAAGTTTACCTGCAAGACTCTCTTTTGACAAATAACTTCACATGGGTTGCTTGGATTACAACCTAACTTGGGTCATAGATGCACTGGGGGTACCTTCATGTTATGGTGCCGTTGGAGGTCACAGGATAAGGTCAAAGGTCATTTGAGGTCATACGTTAAAGTTTACCTGCAAGACTCTCTTTTGACAAATAACTTCACATAGGTTGCTTGGATTACAACCTAACTTGGGTCATAGATGCACTGGGGGTACCTTCATGTTATGGTGCTGTTGGAGGTCACAGGATAAGGTCAAAGGTCATTTGAGGTCATACGTTAAAGTTTACCTGCAAGACTCTCTTTTGACAAATAACTTGACATAGGTTGCTTGGATTACAACCTAACGTGGGTCATAGATGCACTGGGGGTACCTCCTCTATTGTGCAACTGATTATCATCCTGTTTTGTCTTTGTCTAATCTAATAGAACTTGGTGGAGGATTTTTATTCCATCTCAAAGAAGGGGGAAGGTGGGGGAGGGGGAGTAGATAGAGGAAGTAGCATTGCGTGAAATAGCCCTTCTCATTTATGGAATGTTACATTCTATGGCAGATATTTCACAATCAGCCAGGCATACAATTCTTTTGCGTAGCAACGGAGATCGCGATATTTCTGGTTATTTTCGCAAGTGGGCGAGACACAATATTGCTAATGCCTTGTTTGTGGTTATGGAGCACATTTTTGTCTCGCCTGAACAAAGTTCAGCAGAGACTTAGTAATCACTTTTCCTGTTGGTCTGTTAGTCTGTTGGTCTGTTACAAAAATGTTAGTTTTTATTTAACTTGCTCTCATTTCTTTATTTATGCATCAATTGTGATCAAATTTGGTACAAATGATTCTTGGGTAATACGACATATATCATACTGAGGATGATGGGGTCATAGGTCATCTAGGGGTCAAAAGGTCAAGTGATATGAGGCTATGTGCATCATTTTTCTCAAAGTTTTCGTTTGACTTGCTCTCATTTCTTTATTTCTGCATAAATTGTGATCAAACTTGGTACAAATGATCCTTGGATAATACCACATGTGTCTACTTGAGGATGATGGGGTCAAAGGTCATCTAGAGGTCAAAAGGTCAAGTGATATAAGGCTGTATTCATCATTTTTCTCAAAGTTTTCGTTTGACTTGCTCTCATTTCTTTATTTCTGCATCAATTGTGATCAAGCTCGGTACAAATGATCCTTGGGTAATACCACATGTGTCGTGATGAGGCTGATGGGGTCAAAGGTCATTTAGGGGTCAAAAGGGCCAAATGATATGAGGCCATGTGCATCATTTTTCTCAAAGTTTTCATTTGACTTGCGCTCATTTCTTTATTTGTGCATCAATTGTGATCACTATTGGTACAAATGATCCTTGGGTAATACCACGTGTGTTGATGAGGATGATGAGGTTGAAGGTCACCTCGGCACCATTTTAAATATTTGAAAAAAAACTTAGCACTGTTAATCGATTGCAAAATCAGGCTAGACTCGTGGTTCGCGAACCACCTTGTCTTGAACACCTTTATTTCTTATCTCTTATCTCCTGTATGAATGTGGGGCCTCATGTTTGATTCTTTCCAGATCTCATCATGGTATGAGCCAGGGGAGACCTGGGACTCAAAGTTCACAGTGATATCCTCACCATACGAGGAGTGCAGGGCTGAATGTGTGGGACTCTACTTCTGCCTGTCCAGAGACGTTCTCAAGTGAGTCAGTTCATTCTTTGTAATCGTTCACTGCATGAGAAGCTAGCAAACATACATTAAGTGATTTAAAGGTTTGTGGTAGTATTGGTGTATGTGGCTGAAAATGCTGGTAAACCAAGGAAAGCTGGCAAAGATAACAGAAAAATAGGATTGGATGCTTTCAGCCTTACTTAAAAGAACGGTGCGTAAGTCTAATATAAAGACTAGACCATATCTATAGGCCTATTTTGTTTTGCTTTACTGTAAACCTATGAAAAGTAATGGCATGCATAAATTCAGTACTATTTTCAAAATAAAGTGTTACATTATCTGCTACAGGCTTTGCAAAATCAAGAAATAGGTGACGTACTGAAATGCATAGCTCGTCCAATTTCATCACAGAATGTGAACTTTTATGCTAGAGAATGTGCCAAGATGAATGGATAAAGTTTCATTCCAACCTGAACTTCCTTAGGCCTAACAAATCTCTGGCTTCTTGTTTTTTTTGGTGCTGGGATAACAAATACATCAACCTCCAGTTGTTTGCCAGCTTTGATGATGAAAAACACACACCTTTAACGTTCTTCTCACGTGCATTAAGCCCTAATAATGCACGTCATATGCACATCACTTCACTTCATAATTTAGACAATCCAAATGTACACTATTAGGTGCAGATTCAAGAGAATGAAAGAGTGGAGGGGGTTGTCATCAACAAATATTTAGCATAATGGCTAAACTTTCTCTCAAAGTAAAATTTCAACACAAGAGTAGACTAGGCTATTGGTGGAGTATTCAGCTACGAAAAGAAATATGTAATCAGATCAACATGAAAGCTTCATTCATACATAGAAATGTCTAGTTATCATTGGATGAAATATGACCAATATAGTAAAAGTAAGGGCTCATTATATAAATCAATTACCAATTGCAAGAGTATGGTTTGATTTGAATTCATACGTAATTACTAAGTTAGTAGTTAACTATATGAAATAAAAATTAATGATAATTTCAAACATGTTTGAAAACATAATTGATGTGCATACTAATATAAAACCAACCCCAAATTTGAAATAACTCATATCTTTGTGTTTAAAAAATCCCTGTGGAATGAAATGGAGCATATGGCATTCAACACTCTAAAATCTGAGATCATATTTAGACATTCACTGACATAAGCGCCATATCTGAATAGACTGTTATGTCTCACTATTTCATTTAAGAAGTATTCTGTGGCATATATTGTTGCTTGTAGGATCTTTGGCCATGAGGGGCAAGCAGCTGATGACATTCTGTATGTGAACTGGTTGAACATGGTGCGGGCTGGCATCTTAGGACTGGAGTTCTACACACCAGACACAAAGACATGGAGACAGGTATTCAGGAGTACTGTTTCTCAACTATGTGTGCAGTGTAGGGAATGACTCCTTGACTCCTCTCGGTAATTAGAAGGCAGGCTCCAAATATCCGGTGTGATTAGGGTTGACCCTATTCTAAGAAGGTGGGTTGGGTTGGGGCACTTCTGTACAAAATACATGATTGACGCAAAACCGCTGCACATTGTGACACACCTTTTCATGACAGTGTCATACACCATGATGTAATGGCATGTCAGACCAAAATCTGGCAAAAAATGACATTTTGCATTCTTAGGTTTGTGTACAAAATGCTCCTATATTGTTATATATATCACCATCAATTGTGACATCTTGGCCTTTTGTTTGATCAACTTGTTCTTAAAAACATATCAATATACAGATCTGAAGCAAAAAAATCAACAAAATCTTGTTTCACAGACCCACAAAAATGACTTTTGAAAAGTGACATGACTTGACAGATCAATGTTATTTTCACACACAAATTAGTTAATAAGTGTGAAAACATCCCTGCCAATTAATTTTCTCAAAACTGCTTTGATAAAACATTCTGCTATTTTGATAAGGGGTGACTTACTTAAAAATATTTACCCATCAACCAACCTATACTATAAATATATATATATATGTGTATCTGATCTCTCTCCTCAGGCCCATATGCAGGCCAGGTTTGCGATCCTGCGAGTTCTAGTGGAGGCAGGCCAGGGGCTTGTCACCCTTACCCAGACCATCGGGGATGATGGTAAGCCTGATGCCATCATCCAGATCCACAGGGAGAAGATCGAGACCGTTGGGAAGGAAGCCATCGGCACCTTCCTCAGGAAACTCCAGGTGTGTGTGTGTGTGTGTGTGTTTGTTCATATAGCCCTTTCCACTGGTGTATATCTGAAAAATTGATGGTAACCACAATGGTTGCAATACTCGGAGGTCATTGGCTGTTTCCTTAGTAGTTACTGTACAAGCAATTGTAAGTTAACAGAGTTAGAACTGTTATATAAAAACAATAGAGATTGATGTGGAAACAGTGTGAACTCGAGCTTTTGATATGATTCGTGGCGAAGACGGACATAAACTGGAGAATAGCAGCTTCTACCATGTTGATTGTATGCAGATATGAGACGCTTCGCTTCCTATTATGCTATTACAGTTCTACTCTGGTAGAGGCCAAGAATCTGATGTTTGTGAGTTTTTTTAAAATGAGATTTTATTCATGGTGAAAGATGTACCTTGTAATACCTCATGGCAAGAATAATGTGGAAATCATCATTTTGAATGGCGTCTTCAAAATAGATCCATTCATCAGCCACAAACAAATATGAATATGAAACTGATATATCAACAAAATCTTTGGTGCTTCTTCTCATTCATTAACTGAACTGAATTATATTCATAATATAAAGTTTTCGTAATGTATGCAAATTTTATGCACTTTGTAAAAAAAAAAGCATGTTTCTGGTGGTGACTCCAAAGTTTGTCCGAGGTTTGTCTGAGGAGCAACAACTAATATATTCAGATTGCATTCCACCCATTGACACTGAGTGACGAAATAAGGTAAATGTAATAATGCATTAAGAGCTAGGGGGAAAGCTGTGAATACATTACAAAAATATATCACATATCACAGCTTGATTGATTGATCAATTAATTGATAAAATGATTGCTGATTGATTGATTCATCCATTTATTGATTGATTCATTTATTTACCACAACTTGAATATTGACACACCTTGTGCAGGTGTACAAATCAACTGGAGATGCCAAGATGGGTAGAGCATTCTTTGAAGGCTACACTACTGTCAATGATGGCACCAAGGAGAAGTACCTGTCCCTCAGAGCAACTGTCATGAGCCGCAAGCAACCACGCAGGATCTTTGTGCAGTCCAACACATCGTTAGACTCCAGTGAGTATGGAACAGTCCTCTCAATAAGCCCATTGGAGAGCAAGGCATTTTTTTATTTTCAAAGCACATGAGAAATCACCTTGGAATTTGTTTAAAACAAATGACACGTTGGAAGTGTTGTTTATTTACATTTTTAACTGTGCTGGTAGAGCGAGCAATCAGCTATAGCAAGGAAAAAATGTGGGTCCAGACATCTTCGTTATAACAGGGTTTGCCTGTACTAAGATTGTGAGGTATCTCTTGAAACCATAGATTAGATCTGGATCAATCATTAGGCTGAAGGATTTTAACTTTGGAAGAGCACTGGGCACCGAAGGCAGTTTTGTAAATCTGCATGGCAATGAACTGCCATTGGTGATAGGGGAATTTTGAGGGTAGCACGGCAGGTGAGTTAGGTAGTAATGGCAATAACCATCCGTGCCATAGGTTAATGCAATGTCGATATGGAGTATCTGGCATGCAGTGAGTGATAAAAGAAAATCATAAAATGAGGTATGAAAACAAACTCTGAATCTAGGAGGCAGGGCAGTGTTATGTAGGTACAGACTGAAAACATATGTCTGTGGGATGACGCTTCTGCTTGGCTTTGTTCTTCCCAGGAGGCAGGTAGAAACCTATAGTAGCTACTCTCTGTTGGTCAGACTGAGTGACCGTCAGACGCATGTCCATTCCATTCTTGAGTAACTGAACATGCCCTTTTGTTTCCTCTTCCACTTTCACATGATTTAAAATGACACCATAAAGCAGGGAGTCCTGCTATAATACATTTGGCAGTAGAACTCATTATTTACACTAATCACTTTGAAACAGGCTTCACCTTCTTTCTTGAGACAGCATCATAGACATTCTGTCTTCCACCATCATGTGATAAGAAATGATACCAAAAGGAATCTTGCCACCTGCATGCCTGATCTTGTATTTTTTGCAGATGGTGGAGTTACCATGCAGGAGTATGAGGCTTCTGCTGAGGGCGTCATCCAGTCCTTCCTGGACAGGTACCAAGGGGAGGAGGTGGAGGCACACGTCAAAGCATTGTGGGAGAAGGACAGACCCCACTTCCTGTCCGTCCAGTAATGAGGAGTAATGAGAAGACACATGAAGGAAATATATTTGTGAAGGTTTAGCGAAAATCGGTCAAAGGGAAAGAAAGCTATTTGATTATAAAGTTTTTATTTTATGACGTCATGTGTGAGGTGCTGTCCCATATGTTATGTACAATTTTTTTGGAAAATTTCCATTTTCTCAAAAGGATATTTACTGTTTCTCGTGTGCATTTGAGGAATCATTAGACACATGTTTTTACACACATATTGCTCTAAAAAGAATGTACTGCTTCGTCAAAACATAAAAATAGCAATTTATGAAAAAGTAGTACACAATATATAGGAGAGCACCTCGTTTGTGATGTGACAAAATCAAAACTTTAAAATCAAATAACTTTCTTTCCCTTTGACCAATTTTTGTCAAACCTTCACTAATATGTCTCTTTCAGGTGTCTCCTTTTATTGAAACCAAAATAATGCTAGGGTGAACTATCCCTTTAAACTTTTTGTGGAGTGAGTCAATGGCTATGAAACACACATGGCATGTATTTGGGAATCTTGTACTCCAGTTATTTTGTTTTGTTTTTCACTCTTGTAGTTTATCATAAATTGCACAATATGGATGTGCTGATCTGCTCACATATGTACAAACATTTGTATTTCCTGCCATGTCTTTGGCACATGTAAGTTTGTATTGTGTTGTTTAGCATCATGCCTGAACACCTATGTCAATTTGTTAACCAAGTATATTAGACATCACAATCGCCCACAAATGCTGATGGAACGAGGCAATAGTTAGGAATTCAGTGATCCAGTTTCAACTCAATATTTTCTGAGCACAAGATTACCCGATGATACTAACATGCAGGGGGATGCATATTCTTCAACTGCATGGCAGTGAAAATTGTTCTAGTTTCACAGCATATTATGTCAATATTTGGAATATGTTCCAAAATGTGTTGTTATTTTATTAAAAAAATGGCTTCATTGAATGAGGCATGGTATATCATTTAACTCTAGAGATGACATTAAAAAAAATCATGTTTCTGATGTGCTTGATTTATCATAATTCCTTTAACGTTTGTGTGGTCTATTGTATCCCACTCTAATTTCTAATGTTTTTGCTGTTCTAAACACAAAAAAAGTAATTCCCCCCCCCCCCCCTAGGAAAAATAGCATAACTTTTTTGTTGTGTCTACATATAGAGTAATCTAAAACCTGTTCTGAAATACCTGTACATGTTGTTATATTATATCGATAATGCTGTATATAATAGGGTGCAGCACTCTGAAATGCTCCGTTTGTTACATTGAAACATTAATCATCACAGAAGAAGACATTATGCCAGTGAGAAAAACAAACAAACATGTTTATTCTTGATCAAAATATCACAAACAAGGTGTATTAATTCTTGAAGCCTTAGATGAATACAGATGTAAAAAATAAGCTTAAAGGGCATATACTGTATTGGGAAGGCAAAAAAGCCTTCAAAAGGTAATTGTTAGAAATCTTCTTGCCAATAGTCTTAAATTAATGTATTGGCCATGTTAGAAACTTGCTGAAAGTTATTTGCCCTCAAATGATCCAGATTTGGAGAAATTAATGATTAATGATTAAATCCTTAAAATGATCGGGCTGAACATTTTGAGGATTTGTGATTTAATCACTCATTATGCCGAATGTCGATCTTTGAGGGCAAATAACTTTCAGCAAGCTTCTAAAATGGACAATACATTAATTTTAAGACTATTGGCAAAAAGATTGCTAACAATTACCTTTTGAAGGCTTTTTTGCCTTCCCAGTACAGTATATGCCCTTTAAAAATAACTCAGAACTGTTGAATGTAATCATCAGTTATCAGCTCAAGCAATACTTCAGTCCTGAATTTGAATTTTGTGTATAACATGTGTTCATGTAGCTAATGTAATGTCCTAAACATTTGTTTAAAAACTTTGTCTACTCAAAGAAAGTATTCAAAATGTTTGTTTCATCATAAAGGACTTTCCATGTTCAAGAGATAATTCTGGGCCCAAACTGTTACTTCCAATAAAACTCTGAAGCACACACCTTGTTTTATCATAACAGGATAAGTATTGCTGAAATTTACCAAGTACATGTGTCATTCTGTTCTTCTTTAGCTTTTAGCCATAAAGTAGCCGGAGGCATAATGTTTTCGGGTTGACCGTCTGTCCCGAAACCACTTACGAAATATCTTGGGGAGGGAGGTGGAGATGGAGCACTTGTTGGGAAGTAAAAGTGGGAATATCCCTGAAAGATGACAGGTCAAAGGCCAATGATTTTGCAGAAATTGGGCAGGCTAAAAATAGCCCCCAAATTGATTTTTTTTTTCACAATAAAATACAAATCCAATGATGCAATTCCAACAAAATAGTGTACAAAGATGGATCACTACATTGAGATACAGTAGACTGTTGGAATTTTGGGTAGTATTGTGTGTGTGTGTGTGTGTGTGTGTGTGTGTGATTTTGTGTATGTGTTTGTGGGTGAGCGTGTGTGTACAGGGAGGGTGGGGACCCGGGGGGGGCACTCACATACATTGGTTGTACGGGGACGTGCCGCTTTGAAGACCCCCTTTTTGAGACCTCGATATCCGTTCTTGAGATCCTCTATATCCTACGCATGGCAAAAGTTCCGCGAAAGTTCCGCTCCTTAGCCTCCCCGCTGTACCCCTCCCTCTGTCCCCCAGGTCCGCGGCTTGCATGCAGCTTTCTACGCGTACGCTTCAACATCAACCCGGCCGCCCGACCCGCCGGCCTAGTGAGCTGCAAGAAAACCCTGACGTAAACACAACGCGTCGCATGTGCAGCGAGGATAGTTCTGTAGACCCTGTTTTTCACAATGCCGGCCGGGAATGCCGGTATATTTTTAGTTCCTAAGACCCCACATTTTACACGGATTTTACCCTTGTCGTCAGTTCCTTAGACCCCCATTTCAGGGTTTCATGAGGCACACCCCCATCAAAATATAATTTGAGTGCCCCCCCCCCCCCCCCCCCCCGGGGTGGGGATAGGGTACATGGATTGTAAACTTCCCATTCTTGTGCATTTCTACAATTGTCATTGGTCTTTATTAATCACGTAGATCAAATGTGTTTTTCGACACTGTCACGGTGTACCCAAGGTGTGTTTTGTGTTCGGGACACAAGTAATGTGTTAGTATGTATCAGAAAGATATCCTGCCTGTGCGTAAGCAAACATACACGTTCGCTGCAACACTTTCAAAGATGAGCTATAAAACGGCTAAAAAAGGGTCTGGAAATATCAGTTTTGCACTTTAAGTGCAAACTAAGTCTCCTGGGTCACTATACCCCTCAATGACAGGTAGAACCGCAACATACAACTCTCTCAGCACTACATATTGCTTGAAAAAGTAGGCCTACATATATGAAGGCAATCAGCTACACAAAAGTAATGGTCATAACAACAGATCCATAAACTAGCTTATGTGTACTGTAGATACACGTCAATTCATGTGTACGAAAAAGATCTCACCTGCACTTTAGATCCTGACCAATCAAATCTCGCTGGTTTCTGCAGCGCAATAATCATCCATGGGAACACCATGACCGAAACTTACAAAATGAATCCTTGGGAAGACTGTAACGGTGCCGATATCAACAGTCTTTCAATTCATAGCTGTAATTCAGTCTACATGTATATTGCTTTTTAGTAAAAAAAAAATGTTTTTGTTTATTGCAATGAAATCATGTAAGTTTGTTCATTTGTGCAGTAATATTCAGAAGATATTGCTGTATCATGTATGATTTTGAATGGAATTTAATAAAGATTATTAAGAAGAAACAAAGAAAAAAGTCTGCATGTGTGAAGAAAGTTCTATTTTACACTTCATATATCAACCACATTTGTTTATACATGTACATGTACATGCTTTAATAGCCAAAGTCGTCCAATTTTCAAGAAAGTAGACAATTCTAATGTAAGTATTTATCCTATCACTCTTTCAAGTTAGCTTTTGTGCAATTCATAGCATAATCCATTTATTTCCTGGAGGTGGGCATTCTTATCAAGTAGTGACATCTGGGGTGAAGGGGGCCGCGGGGTGGGGTCTTGATGTACCTTTCTGATGACAGGTTGATAGAAGACTTGCAAAGGAGAAATCTCTCAACTACAACAACAAAAATCCTGTAAATTACAGGTGTTGAAAATGCATACTACATGTACAATGAATCCAGAGATTAAGCCACGTCCTACAAGTACAATTTCTTTGTCCAACTGATGAAGACTTGTACATGTACCATCCCTCAGGATGACTGGTGTTTCAAGGTCATATGACATCAAAATGTATGTTGACTTAATTTGATGCAACTTAATTACATATATAACAATAAATCAATAGCTGTTCAATGTAATTATGTGTCCTATATTTTCAAATTAGTTTTCATTTTTTTCTCAGCACTGATAAGCCCCACCTCCAGAATATCCTCCAACTCAATATTACCCTTGTGACATTATCAAAGGTAGAAATAAGCAGGATAATATAATATGCACAAACTTAACATTGCAGTGACTACCTCCACCTGCCCACAAGAGCATCACATGTCCTCACACAATATATGTACCATCTAACAACTTTTAATGCACGAATAATCATTTCCTTATGTCAGAAATGTGCTAGCTATACCAAGGAAAAAAGAAATTTGCATTGTATAAACACGTGATGCTATTTTAAGCACTTGCAGGTAGACATTGCAATGTTCAGTTTGTGCATAAATTATCTTGCAAATTTCTATGTGTACCTTTAATGATGTCACAAGGGGTTGGAGGATATTCTGGAGTCGGGGCTTATCAGTGCTGAGAAACAATAAAGAAAAGTTATTTTAAACTATAGGACACATAATTCCATTGAACAGTTATTGATTTTGTTATACAGTGTTTACATATTAAGTTGCAGCAAATTAAGTCAACACATTTTGATGTCTAGGGGACCTTTAAGTGCGTTCAGAATGAAAGAGAAAAACAACTGTGGGACCACACATTGGATTATTGTCTGCTAGTTTGACTCATGCTTTGGGTGTGGTTGTTGTTTGTGGCTTTGCAGGATTAACAGCTAAATACAAGGGGACAAAAGAAACAACATCTGCCAAAGTGAACTCTGTCCTTGAAATGTGTATACGTGTAGTGAGGGTTTGCGTTTTCACTGGCTAAGCGCACAATGCAACAATTACAAGCAAAAAAGGAAGAAATACAAACTACATGTAAAAAGAAATGGATGAAGAGTGCAGTAAAAAGGACTGAAAAGTGACTGTAAAATTTGTGACTCTGGATCCTGTTGAAACTTTGCAAAATTGTTCACTTATATGGAACAGTACATGTACATAAAATAGGTTTATAAATGTACTATAATTTATATGAAAACATTGTTGCACATGCATCAGGGTCACACAAACAAGAAAACACAAATAAATGTTGAATACTGCAAGTTGAAATTTGACTTTGTTTTATAATAGCTTGTTATACAAGTATTCTTTATTCATGTAATATAACAGGCGCACTTTATGATCCATTAAGGACAAGGACTGATATGATCTGCACAGGTTTTTTTGTTTTTCATCATTTATATTGCAACCACATTTTCCTATACATTCCGATAAAACAAACCATCTCATATTAATCATGATGCATTATAAACATATTAACAAGATCCATTCGACTGCGCATTTGATAAATATGCCTCCTCAATTATGTTATCTTCATTTGGGGTGAATTGATAATTGTCAATACTAAAAAAAAAAAATGTGCGCTTGGTTGAAATTACACCAATGAATTCCTAATCATTGGCAAAATCCATCCCTATCGCATAAAGCTCCCCGAATCTGACCATCTGTGGTGCTCTAATTTTGTTACCTTTAAATGATTATCTTGGGTTATAAAGATTCTTAATGCACGCATTCTTTCTGTATGCTTTCTGCACATTGAAGTCTATATATCATGTCAACATCTAGCTACAATCTCGCAAAATAAAGTTAATTTCCAATCTATTATTTTTCATTTGAGCAATGGGATTCTTCTGCAAAGCACCCCATCCATGGATGAGGAAAGTGACGTGGGTTAAGATTTCAACAGACAAACTTTGTCGGAGCTTGTGGAAAAATCTGCTTCGTAGGAAAATCAACTTCAAACTGAAGCCAACTAAACCAGATTTGTTTGAGGCATTTCCAAAAAAGAACAATATTATCAGATGCCACTGGAAATGTCTCATCGAAAATATCTTTATTGAAACAATCTCAGACAAGATGAAGCACGAAGGGAGAGAAGTGAATGTTCATATACTATACCAGAATATGGCCCCAAAGCAATTTATTAGATATCCATATTGCGAATTGATATCGGCTATATGCGATAGGGAGAATTGGATCATGCCTCGGACTACTTGGTGGCAGGGGTATGAAAAATTCTCGGCACACTTAATCATAAGAAAGGTTGCTTAGAAAAGAAGTAAAAGAAGTAAACTATGACAAGTACATGTACTGAAAAAGTCATATCGTGTGAAGGTTTGGTCACTCATTTAATCTGCGACACTTGAGTGATGTTGTGTTGGAGCAGACCCAGCAGAGAATACATTGCTTCCTTCACCTCTAACTCTCTCTTCATTGAATAATTCAGCGTTCAAATCTTTTAAGAGGAGGGAAATTATGTCTCAGAACAAAAGTAAGTGACCTTCTCTATCTGATTTGCATATTGCATGATATTTGCACACAATTATTTGTTGCTAAAAATGGCTTGCACATGGTTGTTTTTGATGGAAAAGTTTGCACAGACATGTACCACACAAAATCAACACTGGTGAGAGAACTGATCATGATACTACAATATCTCTTGCCAGTGCTACTTCCTTAATTCATGATTTTGCTCTCATATGTTCGATGGCCTATTTCTCTGACTGATCAGTTTTCAATGAGCAGCAAAATTTCAATTGAAAGGACTCACTAGAATTTCACATTCTTGTCAAATCAGTTTGGGCTGTTACTTCTTGTCATCAGTACCAATTACCATACGTAAATGATTTTTTACTTTTTATTCTGAAAACAACATTTTAATGTTTAAACCACCTCAATATCAGAATGTTAAGCTAATCCCATGACAAATTCATCAACCCCCATTCACGTTATGTTAAATGATGCATCCCTCATCTTCTTTGTAGGTTTTTACTTTTTATAGCACTTTGCTTGTATGATAGTAAAAATATATAGGTACATTTGTGTACATATAGTTTACAGACATCATGAGGAAATCAAGGCACAACTCGTTTCTATTATGCTACAAACTATCGTTAGCACAGCTGAAAGCAATCTTATAAAACAGAGTCAAACATGCACCCGATGTAACTAGTTACTTTCATGTACTATTAAAACACAGGTGTACAGTGGAGCCCAACTTAAACTGTCAAAAAATCTAGCTTGCGGCATTGCATGAACATTGCATACACCAGCACTCTTAGGGTCTTGCTGTGATCTAGACGAGACAATATCTAGCTTGTGCATTGCAATGACGTGCATGCTCTTACTATAATCTAGATGAGATCAGACATGTTTTAGTTGAGCTCACTGTGCATAGCTTTTGACATGGAATAATAATAATAATAACAATAAAAATAATAATATACATGTATATCATTTATATAGAACTTAACATAGTGTTTTTAAGCGCTTTAGAGAGAGAAAAAAACTAAACACATTTACAATGATTGCCTAAATAGAAGAGTCTTGAGATGGTTCTTGATAGAGTCTATATAGTAGATACTTCTCTGATGTGTGTAGGTGAAATATTCCAGAGTATTGGGGCAAGAGCAGAAAAGGAACGATCACCATAGCGTGTCATGGTACGGGGTCCGAGAGTTAAGTGAAGATAGGCTGAAATAAAAGAACGGAGTCGTCTTGTTGCTGAAGAAACTGAGGTTAAGCGGATGGAAAGTTTTGGACACAACAAGAAGAACTTTGGAAATGATGCGCAAACCATTTCTTTATGAAATACCACCCTGGTCTAGTAAGGATGTCAAAAGTTGCTGTGGAACTGCACTAACCACAAAGCGGTGTGGCTTTATTGCGCCCCATAAGAAATTTGAAATGTTTTCATAGCCTGTTGTTTATTATCCACAGAGCCGATTATGCAGGAGTCACGCTGCTCAACATCAGAGTGTAGAAAAGCCAGCCATATATGCGGGCTCAGTAAACAACAGGTTGACGGGTCATTTTCGTAGTGTACACTTCCGCTGTAGGGAATTGGCATCGGGTAAAGGGAAATTGGAAGGAACTGTGGTATATTTTGTCTGCTGGTTCAGCATGAAACACGATGCTTTTTAGGCTACAGCATTATGTTTCATGCTGAACTGGACAAAATATACCGCGGTTCCTTCTAATTTCCCTTTACCCGATGCCGATTCCCTACAGCGGTATTGTATGTACAACTTTCCCCCGAATTGCACGGCAAGCCATTATTACATTCACCTGTTTTTCGCAAATCACTTTCAATGGGTGGAACGCACACTGAGTCTATTAGTTGTTGCAAGTTAGACAAATCTCGTACAAGCTTTAGGGTTACCATTAGTAATAAATTGTTCGCAGTTCGCACAACATTCATAACATTTCCATACATTGCCAAAAATGGTCTATTGAGAGAGGCCTGTCATAAAACCAAGTTCGATTTTCAGTCAAATACATCAAAAGTTGTCACATACACAGCAAAATTCCACAATTGGACTTGGTAAGCCTTTGACCTATCTGATCCAAAATATAATCAGTTAATTGTCTTGTCATACAAAATTGTTCTTTGAAGTTTGGGATCAGATGAATAGTGAAATTTCATGATTACACCTTTGTGACAATTGTGACATTTGATATATAGTGACACAAAATTTAATTACTTCACTGTCCTGTCATAAATCATTTTATCAAGTTTGATGAAATTTGGTCAATTATATCTTGAGTTTTCTCGTCAACAAGATCTTGACAGACAAACAGACAGTTAAACAGAGAAATAAAATTCTGTATAGCCACTTAATGGCAGAGGCATGAAATATACAATTTACAAAAGTGAAAAATTACATTCTTTTTTCAGTTGAAATGCTAAAAAATACAAATGAAAGAGGTGGTTGAGAAAGCACATGTGGTACTAATTCTACATTTATTCCCATAAAATTCTAATTGGATAAACAAATGTAGATGACTTCCAAAAAGAAAGCTGGGCAGGGCAAGAATACATTTGTTTTGTTTGCTCGGTCCTAATTTGAATCCTTTAATTTAAATAAAGGACATCAAAGCATATTTTAATTGTTGTCTGGCTGTTTCTGGCAACCATCAATGCTCTGACCTGAAGATAAAAATACATTTCTGACATATGTTACTTTCCCAAAGAATGACAGGAATCGATTTGTTTTTGTTTACTTGGTCCTAATTTGAATCCTTCAATTTGAGTAAAGGACATAAAAGCACATTTTAAGAATTATCTGGCAACCATCAATGCTTAAACTGATCTGAAAAGAATTCTTACATGTTACTGTACTATAGAAGGACAGGAATGCAAATTGTGTACAACATAGCAGCAATAAATATGAGCTGGAATACATGGAATGTCTAAAATTGCACCGAACCACTTATCATTCGGCCTACGTATCTGTTGTTTCATAAGGTTTCAAGAAGGTGGATGAAGCTGTTGTAAAATACTGTCAAGTTCAAGGACTGACTTGATGGTGTAATCTGGGCTGGCAAACTCTGAGTTGGGTTGTTTACCATGGGGGTTGATCCAGATGGTTGCTAGAACCCTGGCATTGGCCCCGCCCTGAATATCGGTATCCTGACTGTCACCTATCATGACGCATTGCGAGGCTTCCACCCCTAGCATCTTACAGGACGTCTTGAAGATGGACACATGCGGCTTGGGCTCAGGGTGGTCCCCACTGATGACAATCTCATCAAAGAAATCTTCGGCGCCAATCTGTGCAATCTTCTCCCTCTGTACCTGGCTATCCCCGTTAGTGAGGACAAGGAGTTTGTACTTGAGTCGTAGGCGCTTCAGCAATGCCTTCACCTCCTCATCAAAATACAAGCCCTCCAGTCGAAGCTTCTTCCACAGTTGGTACACTCGCGCTGCAAACTCCTCATTCTGGTTCGAATTCAGGGCTTTTTTCCACAGGCTGGTTCTCCACTCATCGATCGGGACTTTGTTCTCAGGATCCTTCTCAGACGATAGGAGCAGTTTCCGAAATGCTGACACAATGTCATCTGCACTGCAAGTTGGGATTTCTTTATCAATAAACCTTGTCACCTGTGCATATGAGAAAGAGGAATAAGAGCCATGTATTAAACTCAGCCAAAACAATTTTCATTGGAAGTAAGCTTTGGTGATGTGCCCTTTTCCCTGTATATATCAACTTTTTCAAAGCGCAGTGCTCAAAATGTATGCGCGCATGACATGCTCATACTCCAATCCCCCCCCCCCCCCAACCCTAGCCACATGAGAAAAGTGTTATCATTGCCCGCCTGCCAATGAAGTACAAGCAGTACATATTGTATTTAGAATACATTAGTATATTTCAAGGACAAATTTACAAGACTGGAATGCCAAAGTGACATCTTATGGTCAAGATACATGAAGTTTGTTTAAAGTGTAGTGTGTACAGATAAAGGAACAGATCAGTCACTCTATAGTCAATTGTTTGAGATTAGGTTGTTAATCATCTTAATAATCATTAACCATGGATCATCATTGCAGGAATGATTGTTGCACATAAAAGGGAATAATTTTGTTAATTCAAGTTAAGTTAATTCATGTTTGTCAATTAATCTAGGAGGGAATATCCATTCAATATTGTAGTTTCAATTCAGACGTTAGTTATTCATGTAGCATGATATGTCAAGCAATTGTTGTGATATGTTCATATCATTATTAGGTTGCAGTTAAACCCCACACACACATAAGGTACACACATGGTTCATACACAACATGTTCATCACACACTTGCAAGATCAAGAGTAGCACTGGAATAAACATCACCATTGCATCAACAGAGGGTTTTACTTGAATCAAGGACAACAAGTCAACATAAATGCATTTTGGACTGATCTGCACTGTTTATGATTTATCGTCTGTAACTGAGCGAAGTTATGTGTGCGTTTAGCATTGAAATTGAACCTTCTAATATTGTAGAAATTACCATGGCCTGGGCTGGGCAGATGGGTATGCAATAACACAAGTTGGCTAATGCTGAAATATTCCTCACACTCACATATCAGTGATATTATCACAGTCACACAGAGCAGTGAATAGAATATGACACAATAGAATACGTGCCTTTACGGTTCTTGTATCTCAAGGCATCATGGGACGGAATTCTAGTACGCGAGCGTTCAGTGATCGCTGCGGTCATTGATTACAATGTCATTATAATATTACAGATTTGTTACGTGGATCGGTTCCGACGTGATAATTTTCAGTAAATCTGAATTGTATTTTTACGATGAGAACTTTTGATTTGTATTATTGTATCTAAATAATGATTTATAACGGGTTTGTTGAGAAAATAATAAGCAAAGAGAGAGACCTTCGAGACGTCGTCGAGACTCAGGTGGTAGTCCTATATGTGCAAAGATGTGTGTGTTGTGATGTGATGTGTGAAATTAAATAAATAAAAAGAACAGTACAATAATACGAATCAAAGTTCTTATCGTTAAAATATGATTCAGATGTAGATCTACTGAAAGTATTCACGTGGGAACTGATCCACATAACAAATCTGTAACATGAAAAAAATAATATTGAACTTCGCGCTCGCTGCGGCTAGCGTCATGAGCATGTAAACGATATGACCGCAGCAATCGCTGAACGCTCGCGTACTAGAATTCCATCCCATCATGCATTGCGATGCAAGAACCGTAAAAAGGCACGTATTAACACTGCAAAAATTACAAACTGTAATTAAGTTCTTATGGTAAATCATGAATTATTATTATATCACTCGGCTCGCTCTAACTTACACAAGCAAACTTTAGTTGTAATTTATCAGTACAGAATCTACACCTTCATCTAGTAGTATTATTGCATACAGCAACCACTGTCGCCCTAGTGGGCTGGGATCGGGCGCACTGGGGGAGCTGAGGCGCGGCAACGCCTTCAACTTCATGCGCCTGATTATTGATCATGACCTGATAATGCCACGGTCATGAGCATGGTCAAAATGGCTCAGTCATGATGATCTGGTATTGGTAATGGCTGGAATATATGCTCAATACTAGGCAAACACATTGAAAATGTAGTACCTGCACAAATGCGTTGGCATCAGACTGCTTGGTCCAAATCAAAGTATTATCTAAATCAAAAATGATGGCTGCAATCCCCATCGTAATCGGTCGTGTCGAGCTGAGATTTTATTGAGAACAAAAGGATATTGAACTACATCAGTCTACGTACGTGCGCTGTATGTATGACAGGCGCGCTTTCACTACAAGGTGGTACGAATATACGGGGGCCGGGCCGGGGGGGGGGGGGGGGTCGCTACGACCGTGATCACTCCATTAATAAAAAAGGGGGTATGACCCCGGGGTATGACTAGTCTGCATGTAGTTCTTACGTACACATCTATAAATAATAATATAAACAAGGATATGGGATATGCCTATATACCCATTGTAATTTTACTTCGTTAATTCAGTCTAATAATTGTACAATAACCCTTGTATTTTGTTCTCCAATATTCTTGTGCGCTCACTTTGTAGTTGAATTACCCGGAAGCAGAAGGTAAAGTCAAGCCTTCACGGGTACATAATGAGCGCGCGCTGTACAAATTATTTGCTGGCAGTTGTATATCGTCGTTTGGAAAATTTTCGAGAAAGAGAGGTAAGATCACAGTTGACAAAAAAAAGTAGAGGTGATGGCATTGGCTAATTTTTATAAGAAACATATAACACAGATTCGATTGAAATGTGGAAGAAAAGGCTCAGTTTTGCATGAAATATACGCCAACTCCACTTCATTTTGAGGTGGCACTCTGTGACTGCCAGATCACCAAGTCGGCCGTAAGCATATTTATTCGGGCGTTCAGCTCAGACTCTGAGAAGCCAGATGCAATCTCGGCGGATCCAATGTCGTACAGAGACTGATTTTTCGGTCTATGGTAAAAAGGGAAAGGAAAGGAGCCGAAGTTTAAACCACTGTATATTTTGTTCAGCATGAAACATGATGCTTTAGCCTAAAATGCATCATGTTTCATGCTGAACTGGACAAAATTTACCGCAGTTCAAACTGTGGCTCCTTCACTTTCTCCCCTTTTCCTTGCTTTACGTGTGCCAATTTCTTTGAGCTGTAGACTGTAGCGTATGTTATGAAGTGTTTACTCAAAATGTTTTAGTATTTTCATCAAAGTAAGTTTGATTCAGTGTAAGAGTATATTAAAATGCATTTTTGCTTTCGTCTCAAATCATATGTGCGGTGAAAATGGCCCCACATCATACATCCCTCTGGTAGAGTATAGGTGTAATGTTGCAAAACTCCAAAAGGTGCACGGTCACGGAAACAGTGTAAAGTGCGGACTACCGGGTAACTAAATTGTGTGATTAAAAAAAATCTCTTGTACAAGAGGATCATCAAAGGGTAGCTAGGTTCAGGCGACTCCCAAAGGTCTCGAGAGACTGCGCTGACACCACCGAGGCTAGTACTAGAGTAGAGCATTCCAGATGCAGACAACACTTGGGGGAAAGAGCTTTGTTGGTAGGACGGGATTCTGCAATGTTGTCTAAGTTGTTGGTGATGGCCTCTGGTTAAGTCTGGTCCAAGGTATGGCGGAGTGGCAGGAATGGCAACAAGACCGTTCATGATCCTATAAAGCTCGATGACCTTGCTGTGGGCTCTACACTCATTAAGATTCTGCCACTTGAGGGTAGCTAGCATCTCGTTGACACTGCTTGTATGTCGGTAGTAAGTCAGCTCATTGTTGAACTGTGTCAATCTTCAATATCTGTTCCTTGGTGTGGGGCGTTCCATGCTGATGAGTAACAATCAAGTATTGGACAATTGTATGTTTTATAGGCCTGTTCTTTGATGTTGGAAGGATGTTTCCTTAGGTTGCATTGCAGAAAGCCTAGGGTGTTATTTCTTTTCTTGCAGATGTTGTGGACGTGGGGTTTTCAGCTGAGTTGGTGATTCAGAGTGACGCCCTAGATACTTGGCTTCCTTTACAACACCAAGACTGCTCCCATGGATGGAATATGGGGTAATTCCAATGATGGTCTTCTTCTTGTTGGAAATTGTCAGCACTTCACACTTGTCAGCATTGAAGGACATCAGCCACTTCCTCTCCCATTCCTGGACTTTGATAAGGTCCCTATGAAGAGCATCAATTTCGCTGCTTGATTCAATGGCTCTGTACAAGAGGGCATCGTCGTTGCAGAGGTGTATGGATAAGGAAACGCATTCGGGTAGGTCATTTATAAAGACCAAAAATAGTGGTCCTAGGACTGTGCCCAGGGACACACCTGATGTGACAGGTGACGCCGCTCTTTTCCCTGTCCAGCACGACATGTTGTGTTCGCCCTGACAGAAAGTCTCGGATCCAAGAGAGAAGCTGTCCTCTGATACCATAATGATTGAGTTTCAAGAGAAGTCGCTCATGTGGGACGCGGTCAAAGGCCTTCGAGAAGTCCAGAAGGATTGTGTCAATCTGTTGCTTGTCTCGTAGGCCCATGGCGAGGTTTAACAGTCAATGTAGGATTTAAAATATAAGTTGAGTTAAATGCAAGCCTGGATCATTTTTCCACATTAGCTCTCACAAATTTCAACAAATTCTTCAGCTACTGTACTTACTCTTACTTTCAACTGTAAATCTACATCCTAGCTGCAGCAGTCATGGCAATGCAAATGCACAACTCAGATCAGGAAGTCACGGAGGAGTTTGGACCACTGGGCATTAGCAGGCTAGAGGTGAGACTAGTAATGTAAATTATTTGTATAATTCCTGATAGGTCAGAGATCAATCAACTTCACCAAAAATAGGCTTACAAATTGCACAAAAATCCCAAATAACAGAATTTAATAATCCAATTTTAAATAAACTTGTTGCAAGGATGGATGACTACATGTACATTTAGATAGACTCATTAGATTACAGATCAAAGGTCAATGAACATTGCAAAACTTGGCTAAACATGGCCCATTTTTTTTTGTTGCAAATACTAGAAATTCAGTGGTTTAAATTTACATAGGAATTCAATGGTACAGTCTGTACATTGCCAACTAAACATACAAGTTTTCTGAAAAGATTATCAATGTCAATCACATGAATGTAAACAAAGGTGCGGAGGTATGTTAATTGACTGCGTGGCAGTCGAATTGCTCTAGTTTATTTCTGCATCAATTGTGTTCTTGGGCATCACGTTTTATTGATCCCGAAATGAGACCAGGCTTGTGGTTCGTGACTTTGTGAATCACTTTGTTTGATTTTTATTTCTTTTTGTTTGTTTCTGCCCCTTTTCTTTTCCCCCTTTTCCTGACTTTGCTATTGTGATGTACAGAGTAGTGGCATCAGCTCCAATGATGTGAAGAAGTTAGAGGAGGCAGGTATGCATACGGTGGAGTCTGTGGCCTACTCTACCAAGAAGGACCTGTGTGCCGTCAAGGGGATCAGTGACGCCAAGGCAGATAAAATCTTGGTAACATCATTTTTCTCCTCTTTCAAATCAACTGAGGAACATTGTTATTAGATATGACATTTGTTTTTCTTCAAATAAACAAAACTGTCATTCCTTCCATCAATCAATAAACAAATAAGATGTTGCAGCATCCTTCTTTGTTATGAATACATTTCTCATGATTTGCTTACTTTATCTAATGAGATCTCAATTTATTTCTCTGCCTGATTATTGTACTTTATTGTGATGCCTTAGTGTTCCAATAAAATGTTACTTCAGCTTTCAAATTACAACATAGAGGTCTCAGTTCTGGCAAGTGTTGTAAAGTTTTTGTTTCTTCAAATGGTTGATGTTTCATTTTCAGTGAAGCTCGTTACGTAAGTATCTACACTGTATATGATATCAGTAACATGATGGCAAGATGTTCAATCTGAGCCTGTCTTAGAGATTTCATGAACAGAATAATTACATTGCTCATCCATGATGAAATACCTTCATGTAGTTTTGTTGAGTGATTGCATTCATTGGATGGAAGGTAGATCACAACAGGTCAGAATCATTCATCTGTTTTCATGTTGGTCATTTCCACATAATTTTTTACCAGGCTCTTTATGAAGAACGACAAGTAGGTTCTGTAACATGCCTATGGTGTGACTCTCTTATACACTGGACCTCCATATAAAATCCAATAGGACACAGAGGGAGGAGATGCCGTCGTGCAAGAACTTGGGTGGGACACAAACCAAGGGCAACGTCTATGAGAGACAAAGTGTCTACCAATTGAGCTACATGTATGCTTCTCTCCCTTTGTGTATATTTTAATATACCTTCAATGAATCTCAAGTATACAATATCATCTAGTGAGTACTCAGTACTGGCAAGCCAGTCTTTGTCCAAGGCTCATTTCAAAGAGTAAGTTTCCTTCTATTCCATAATTCTGCTTACTGCTAGTCTCAGTTACAAGACACAAGTACCTTCTTTTCCTATTCTAATTGCAGGTGGAGGCACAGAAGCTTGTTCCCATGGGATTTACAACAGCAACCCAGTTTCATCAGCAGAGAGCTGAAATCATTCAAGTCACTACAGGCTCAAAGGAGCTGGACAAACTCCTGCAAGGTAATACTTACTCTTGTCCTCTCACAAAACTGTCAATGCCTTACCTTTTACTTTTTGATATTTTGGGGTTGTTCATCCACCTGCTACCTACCCGTATGATTGGCACTTTCTTTGTGATTCATTCCAAAATCATTATGAGGGGGGTCCATGTAGAAAATTAACACCACCCCTGCATCCTTATATTGCATTTTATATTGTGATCATAATGACCAGTGGTATTCTAATTTGAAGAAGAATATTTTAATATCTCTTGAATTCTTTCATTGCCATATTTTATTGTGTTGCCAGGGCCAAATAGCCAATCAAGCGCTACTCATCAGACACACCCCCAATTCAGCATGCGCTGTATCATTGATTGACGTGCACATGTGCACATGCTCGCGTTGTGTGTATTATGAGATGTGCATCTGGCTCTGTGTGGTGCCGGATGGTGCAAAACATGTCTTTTGAGAAGACTGCTTTCAACCAGCTCGCCCTCGATTTTTCTTTCCTCGTAATGGGACGCATTTGTTATGTTTTTCTTAATCTCGGGGTCAACAGGATAAGCTCGTGAAAATGAGATCTCATTTTAACGTGCTCGTTGTAAGCGACGTCGTATACGATAGGTTTTCATGTAGAAACTTTTGGGACAAAACAAAACAAAACCTTGTGAGCTGTATTAGGTTAGCAATTTTAGAAAATTTGCTTTTGATTGTCCAGGTGGTATTGAGACTGGTTCCATCACAGAGATCTTTGGAGAGTTCAGAACAGGGAAGACCCAGCTCTGTCACACCATGGCTGTCACCTGTCAGGTAATCATTTCTCAAGTTGAACAGTAGGTTTCATTACCCTACTAAAGGGCGTATTGGCCACACTCACGTTTGAGTCGCACCGAAACTTGCAATTTGGAAAAAACAACAAAGTATGAAAAATGATCAAGCATTATTTGCCACTCACCCGTTACCACCGGGGTGGGGAGGAGTGGCAGGCTGCTCACTTAAAGGGAATATACTGTACTGGGAAGACAAAAGGCCTTCCAAAGGTGATTGTGAGCAATCCTCTTGACAATGGTCTTAAATTCATGTATTATCCATTTTAGAAACTCGCTGAAAGTTATGTGCCCTCAAATAATCCACAATTACTGTCATTAGTAATTAAATCAGCACAAATGTGGATCATTTGCGGGCAAATGACTTCTAAAATGGACAATACATGAATTGAAGACCATTGGTTGTGCATGTGTCAGAAAATTTGTGGGGTTTCCCCACTTAACTCTACACTACAATATTTTAGTGAACTCTTAAGGTAGTCAGTTCAGTTTAATATGCTTGCAAAACCATTAAAAGATTACAATGCACCTGTTTTGATCGTGTTCTGGTATAGCGAACAATCGGCTATAGCAAGAAAAATGTGTGGGTCCATGTATTATAATTCAAGATGTATTTGGAAGCATTTGATCAAAAGTGGTAACAATGATATATGACAGAATATGTGGAATCGATCAAAATTGGTGCCCTACGATTATTCAGTCATTTTAGGAGTATAGGGGAAACAACTGAAAATATTGAAATATGTTTTTCTTTGTTAGTGTTGATTGTACCTAGTTGTTTAACCACAGTCAATTGTTCAAGAAATCCTGAACAATTTTGTACTTGGGAGACATATTCATTCCAGATTTCTTGTGCATTTCACCTTTGTTAGCTGCCAATTGACATGGGAGGAGGTGAAGGGAAATGCCTCTACATTGACACAGAGGGCACTTTCCGTCCAGAGAGACTCCTGGCTGTTGCTGAACGGTATATATGAACCCTCTTGTCTGTCATGTTTCTGCTACGTACCCTTGTGATTGTCTGTGCAAACTATCGTATCGAAATATGTGATTCTCCTTAATTCCACAAAAAATTTGAATGGGAGTGAAATAAATAATACTATATGTGGACTGAATTTCGAAGCTTAATTTGGGGTGAGATACCTACCTTTTGCACATGTTGGGTTATCCCTATTTTGATTGGGCTTTTAGAGGAGGTTGTGACTGGAGGTAAATTTGACCCCCCCCCCCCCCCCCCCCCCCTACAATCTCAGCCACAGATAGTTGTATATAAAATGTATGAACAATTAAGTTTGAAGTCTAAGTGACAATTTGCACTTCAGTTTAAAGACCTGATACAATTTATTATTAATTTCCCAACATGAATAGAGCCAAATTTCTTTTTTTAGGTGAACAGTACAAGAGTAGCACAATAAATTGGAGCTCAATGTTATGTTTAGAGGATAGATTTGACTGGACGATGGTGAGTAATTTGGCCATTAATGAATATCCACTTTGCATACCAGATTCAACCTGTCTGGCAGTGATGTCTTGGACAATGTAGCGTATGCCAGAGCACACAACTCTGATCACCAGTCTCAGCTGCTCCTCCAGGCATCTGCAATGATGGCAGAGTCAAGGTAACCCCAACTGTCTTATGTGTGACCCTATTGCTGTAATATTACAATTATGTTCATTAGCTTTCGTTCTGCGTCAATACAACCTGTGAGCTTTGGTGATATTGGATATGCAACATGGCTCTGTCAATGGAAAATGCTCATGAAATGTGAGTAAATATCCACTCTTTCCAAATCTTTTGGCCCAGTTGAATGATTTGCCTAGGCCATTTCAACTCATTTTCCAACCCATGTTTTAAGTAATTTTATCTCTTTGTAACCATTTGTTATGCCTCTGCCACAAAGCCGGAGGCATTATGTTTTCGGGTTGTCCGTCCGTACCAAATCCGTTTATGCAAAATCTTGAGAATCGTTCACCAGATTTGCTTCACACTTGGTACATACACATGTACCAAGTGTGAAGCAAATCTGGTGAACATTAGCATGAAACCAGTGAACTGTGTACAATAAGGATCAATTCTGATTGACATCAAAGGTCAGTGAAGTTGTAAAAGCAAATTGCAAAAAATTGATGTTTTTTCACAATAAATCCAAGTCCAAACATGCAATTCCAACCAAACATGGTACAGAGATGAATCACTTCATGGAGATAGACTGATGGCATATGTGATAAAACCCCTGAAAGGTTAGAGGTCAAAGGTCAATGAACTTTGCCAAAATTTGCTAAAAATTTATATTTTCACAATGAATCCGAATGCAGTGATTCAATTCCAACCAATCATGATACAAATTATAACTTTTGTGCTCAACTCAGCTCATGTTATGTTATTAAAGTGAATAATATGTAACAAGCCACAGCCAAAAACTGTTGTCGTCACCCTTCATGTCATTGCATTGGTTGGTTGCTGTGTGTGCCTCCAGATACGCCCTACTGATTGTGGACAGCGCCACCGCCCTGTACAGGACAGACTACTCTGGGCGGGGGGAACTGGCCTCCAGGCAGATGCACATGGGAAGATTCCTGCGTACTCTACTCCGACTAGCCGATGAGGTAGGCTCACCTGATCTGTGGTCAACTGAATTCTCCTTTGTTTCTTCTTATTCTGTTTACAATTAAATACATTTTGCATTCAATGCTGACTGCCAGAATTGTCTACCTAATAGATAAGAATTAACTTTCATAACATTTGGGCTTTTTTTTAGGTATTTTCTTTTTACTTGGAAGAGTATTATAAGGCAATGGTAACTATACTTGTTTTTAACTTATTTGTTGGTAGTTCTAAACAAAAAGAGTTGATTGTCTAAAAGTCATATCTCGCTCTTTCCTATACCTCTCGTCCTCTGTCACTCTCTCATCCCTCTCTCTTCTACCTCTCTCTTCTACCTCTCTATTCCTCTTTCTCATTCCTATCCCCTCCCCCACCCCTTCCCCTCTCTCTCTCTCTCTCTCTCTCTCTCTCTCTCTCTCTCTCTCTCTCTCTGTACATCTCTCTCTACAGTTTGGTGTAGCTGTAGTGATCACCAACCAGGTGGTAGCCCAAGTGGATGGTGCCGCCATGTTCACCTCTGACCCCAAGAAGCCCATCGGAGGACACATCATGGCACACGCCTCTACCACAAGGTCAGTAGGTTCACTGATGCACTATGACATGGGTATGGTACCATGCCATTTGGTCTTCAAGCACATGCTGATATTTAGAGATTAAATTTAGAAGTCTGTGTTAGGGTTGGGGTTTATGATTGAATAAGAGTTAAGGCTTGGGTTGAAAAAAACGTGGCAATTTTCTTATAGTACAAAGTCAAATCATAAAGAAGCTGCATGCTTGAAATGATTACTTTTTATCCATCACATTTGGTGAATGAAAGCAGGAAATGAGGAATATACATAAATTTGCATAATTAATTAATTGATGATAAATATTTGCTTATGCAAACTTATGTCACAAGTGACGTATGTGTCAAATTTTGCGGCTGTCGTGCATTCTGTGGCCTAGATCAGAGGGGGGGGGGGGGGGGGGAGGTGGTGGCATAAGGCCCCCCCCCCCAATCCTGGTAATATGCAGACTCCAAATACCCTATCCTGATGAAGGGTTAAATTACATTAATTAGTGTAGGTGTTTGACTGGAATTTGACTCAAAGGATATCAGTGTTCTTAAATTGTTTCATACACAAATATGGAGATAACCTTTGACATACTCTTGAAAAACTGTTCTAACATTGTTAAACTGTTACAGACTGTACTTGAGGAAAGGAAGAGGAGAGACCAGAATATGCAAGATCTACGACTCGCCTTGCCTCCCGGAAGCAGAGGCAATGTTTGCCATCAATCCAGATGGTGTTGGCGATGCAAAGGACTGAAATGCAGCATGAAAACTAAAAAGAATTGACTCTTGAGGAGATGGAGGGATGGAACCAGATGCCACTGCATAACCAGGGAAGCACAGCAACAACAAATAATGCCCCAAACAAGCAGAGTTGTAGATGAAGCATATGGTGAAAGGAGCATTTTCATAGATATTGTTCTATTAAGTAGGATTCATATTGTCAGGATCCCGATGACAAAACAAATGCCAGTCATATGAAGTCCGGATGTCATTATGGTGTTACAGAAATTAATGGGTCTCTCCTTTAGCAAACCTTGCCTTTTTGACAATTAGTTGTAGAGCTGGCCACGGGCTGTTCATCCCCCCTTTTCTGGTAATGAAAGAAATGGAGGGAATGTGTTTTGTGTTCCGACTTGGGTGCCATGTCAAATTTTTGGTATGTGATCTATTGGCCACATTTCTTATCCGATTTTATTTAAAGGGCATATACTGTACTGGGAAGGCAAAAAAGCCTTCAAAATGTAATTGTTAGCAATCTTCTTGCCAATGGTCTTAAATTCATGTATTGTCCATTTTAGAAACTTGCTGAAATTTATTTGCCCTCAAATGATCCATATTTGGAGTAATCAATGATTAATGATTAAATCCTCAAAATGTTCGGGCCGAACATTTTGAGGATTTGTGATTTAATCACTCATTACTCCAAATGTAGATCATTTGAGGGCAAATAAATTTCAGTGGGCTTCTAAAGTGGACAATACATCAATTTAAGACCATTGGCAAGAAGATTGCTAACAATTACCTTTTGAAGGCTTTTTTGCCTTCCCAGTACAGTATATGCCCTTTAAACTTGCTTTGGAGGTTTAGGGGGGAAGTTGGGTATCATTCTGCATAACAATAGTTTTCAGTGACAGCGCCCTCATTGTTCCAACTTTTATAGGTTGCCTATAGGATGGCATGCCTTATTTCTGTTTGTTTGTTTGTTTCCAGTTTGCCATAACAGTTGGCACACAGAAACAACAATGAGTGATTAAATCACAAATCCTCAAAATGTTTGGGCCAAACATTTTGAGGATTTAATCATTAATCATTAATTACTCCATATGTGGATCATTTGAGGGCAAATAACTTTCAGCAAGCTTCTAAAATAGACAATACATGAATTTAAGACCATCGGCAAGAAGATTGCTAACAATTACATTTTGAAGGCTTTTTGCCTTCCCAGTACAGTATATGCCCTTTAACTCGGTGAACATGCACAAGAAGAGTGTGTGTATATGACGGTATTTGGGCGATTCCATTTCTAGCTGAGGCCATGTCATGTGAGTAACCAACTGATGTTTTGATTGTGTGTCAGGAATAAATGGAATATATACTTCCTTCACCATCAATAATATTCAATGAAAGCAATGATAAGGATAAAATGAATGAATGGTGGTTGCTTGTGTTACATGGCCTCATCCCAAACTTGAAATTTACCCATTTGTGTTGAAGTTGCCAATGAAGCCGACATACACATAATACTTCTTTGGAAAGACAACCATTGTGCCCAACATTTGATTCAATACAGTGAAATATCATGACTAAAACTTTGAGGAGCCTGTACAATCATTACTTTCCATAGTTAAACCTTTATATTTCATGGCTCAGCTGTTGAACCATGCATGTAAAAAGTTGTATATTTCAAATGAAAATCATCTTTGTACTGTAAGGTGAGCGCAACATCTGTGAATACATGTATTACTTTATATGGATAAACTGTATTATTGTGAAAGTTTACTTGGTTAATCTTTACCTGTAATTCTTTATACAGGTTCTGACTTTAGCTGTGTCATATATCAATCAAAGTATACTGACATGTTTTGTGTTACTTTAAGATGCATCAGTGTCTTTCTTTCTTGAAATTTAAAGTGAGCTATTCAAAATCAAGGATGCATTTATCTTTTTTTTATGACACATCAATGTCATTCTTGCTTGAATGTCAAAGGCTTTGCTATATCAATGCCCCTCTTTCATGAATGTTAAAGCGAAGTATTTACGTTCAAGAACTTGCCGGTAGAGAATATGCTTTCCAGTCCCTTTAAAAAATTGAGAAAGAAAAAGAAGTTTATGTGCCATAAAGAAATATACCAATACCAACACCAATATGCTTTCTTTGATAAATCAATCAAGAAAGACATTGATGTATCTAAGAGTAAAACAATACATAGATATTTATGTTCTTGATCATGAGTGCTTCTTAAAAGAAAAGAAAGACATTGGTGTGTCTTAGAGTAAACCAGAACATGTACATGTATCACTAATGCATTGTTAAATTAATCTTCATCTGTACTAAGAAGCAGCCTGCCAAGAAGACTGATATATTTCTGCAGCTCCAGCGTCCAAGTACCACATGTTTCTCAGGGGAAAGCATTATTGTGTGTACCACAGTGTGGATGAAGATGTTTTGGGCCCAAATTTTGTGTTTTGATTGTCAAAACCTTGTATTTTAGAGCTTTAAAAAGTTGTTTCTTTGCATCGCTGTATTGCATACTTAGTACAGATATGTTTTGTTTTCGTCTTGTATTATTACAAAGTGTTGTTTCTTACTGATATATACTATAAATAAGTAGACATGTCATGTACAGCATTATATTTCAAACTCTATTTTTGTCTGTGACTTACCATAATGAAACATATGTGCTTTGTTATACAATGTTGCTCGGCCTTTTTGTCTTTTGAATAGCTACTATGCTTAGCTCATGCCACCTGAAAAACATAAAAAACACAAAGTGTAATGGGTCAATCCACGTGAAATCAACCAATGGTGTTAACCCGACCCCCTTCAATTTTCTTCAAACTCGCACCAAATGTTCCCCCAAGTGTCTGACGGAAGATTCTGAAATATTTTGCCCCAAGGTCAAATGGTTGCTAAGATACGGCCTCCCTTAGCAACCAATGCGTGATCGAACAACTGAGTTTAAATAAAATTTGCTATTTTTGATTGACCGCTGCAGCCAAATTAGATCAGTTACATTGCTCATTTCCTGTAAATTGAAAGAACGTTATAGTCTTAACATGCACAGTGTATTTTAATGCCGATCGGACCACCCATTCTTACGCATGACGTCAAGGAAAATGGTCTTAAGCGTAAATGGCAATGTGTTCGGGTGCATGTTTGGAAGCTGATAACTTTAAAACTCAATTAGTTTAGAACTCACTATTTTGCAGATATGTAGTCGTTTACTAGCTCTACCCACCTACCAAAAATTGATCAAAAAACATGCATCGTTTTCTCGTAGAGCGCCCTCAAAGTTTGATTTTTTTAAAAAGTTGCCAAGTTCAAGGTCTCAAATCACCACTCGTCCCATTGAGGATCGACACCAATTTTTGTGTGTTGATAGACTTTTACCTATATTTTTATAGGATACCTAAACACTTTTGTGACCGAAATGTTAAATAGCTGATTTAAGCATTTGAAAATGGTTGTAAACACCCCAAAATCTATGTAAAATGACACATTGGATTTTAAGCACATTTCAAATTGTGAAAACTCAGAGATGAAAAGCCAAAATACAATGATATCTTCTGTGATAATAGTCTGTTATTAGTACTAAAAGAATATACATCACAAATATTTTTGTTTTTTTGTCAATGACCTCAAAAAAGCGCCTGAAAATCACAAGAAACAATAAATCAGTCAATTTCCCGTAACCATGGTTACCATAATGGTGTTAATGTGTGTTTACATTGATTTCTAAATGTGTGTCATTTCAGTACTAATGGTGACTTAAAGCTGATAACTGCATATCATGTTTTAATATATATTTTCTTTTAGCTACACATAATATCTTAAGTCATGTTCATATCTATTGACCTTGACACCATTCTAAAAGAGCTGTATAAGCCTAAAACTTAGCATATTCTCAACACTGGTGAGCTTTACATCATATTTCAAAATAATTTTTCTCTCAGACAGAATGCCTGATCATGTCGATATTTGCAGTGGTGGTATACTTTGATAAGTGTTTAGAGTATATAGTATTATCTAGTTTATTTAACATAACAATGACCTTGAAAATACAGCTGAAAAATCACAAAAAATCAATAGTTCTATTGTAAGGCATTTTACAAAGACTTTCAATAAAAAAAAATGTGTCATTTTAATATCAATAGTGAATTTAAAGCCGATAATTGTTAATCATGTTCCATTTTCTTCCATTTTAAGCTACAAATAAAAGTGTAAAACTCATATATGTTGTGACTATGCTCAGTTGGAGACATTTACGACTAATCTTACATTTATGTCAAGGTCAATGTTATTTTTACTTTAAATATTATTTGCAGCTCAAAATGGAACAAAAAGGGCAACAGATTTACAATTATCAAACTTAAGTCAGTATTCATATTAAAATGGCACTCAACTCAAAGCCGGTGTCCACATTCTATTATTGGAAATTTGAATCATTGTTGCTTTTGTTATGATTTCCAGATGTATTTTCAAGGTCATTGTCATTTTAGGCAAATCAAATAATACTAGATCCTCTATATACTAATTCCAGACTACCAATACTGCATATATCGACATGATCAGGCATTCTGTGCGAGAGGAAAATTATTTTGAAATGTGATGTAAAGCTCACTGGTGTTGAGAATATATGCTAATTTTTAGGCTTATACAGCTCTTTCAGAATGGTGTCAAGGTCAATAGATATAAACATGACTTAAGCTATTATGTGTAGCTAAAAGAAAATATATATTAAAACATGATATGCAGTTATCAGCTTAAAGTCATCATTAGTACTGAAATGACACACAATTAGAAATCAATGTAAACACACATTAACACCATTATGGTACCATGGTTACGGGGAATTGACTGATTTATTGTTTCTTGTGATTTTCAGGCGCTTTTTTGAGGTCATTGACAAAAAAAAACAAAAATATTTGTGATGTATATTCTTTTAGTACTAATAACAGACTATTATCACAGAAGATATCATTGTATTTTGGCTTTTCATCTCTGAGTTATCACAATTTGAAATGTGCTTAAAATCCAATGTGTCATTTTACATAGATTTTGGGGTGTTTACAACCATTTTCAAATGCTTAAATCAGCTATTTAACATTTCGGTCACAAAAGTGTTTAGGTATCCTATAAAAATATAGGTAAAAGTCTATCAACACACAAAAATTGGTGTCGATCCTCAATGGGACGAGTGGTGATTTGAGACCTTGAACTTGGCAACTTTTTAAAAAAATCAAACTTTGAGGGCGCTCTACGAGAAAACGATGCATGTTTTTTGATTAATTTTTGGTAGGTGGGTAGAGCTAGTAAACGACTAACATATCTGCAAAATAGTGAGTTCTAAACTAATTGAGTTTTAAAGTTATCAGCTTCCAAACATGCACCCGAACACATTGCCATTTACGCTTAAGACCATTTTCCTTGACGTCATGCATAAGAATGGGTGGTCCGATCGGCACCAAAATACATTGTGCATGTTAAGACTATAACGTTCTTTCAATTTACTGGAAATGAGCTATGTAACTCATCTAATTTGGCTGCAGCGGTCAATCAAAAATGGCAAATTTTATTTAAACTCAGTTGTTCGATCACGCATTGGTTGCTAAGGGAGGCCGTATCTTAGCAACCATTTGACCTTGGGGGCAAAATATTTCAGAATCTTCCGTCAGACACTTGGGGGAACATTTGGTGCGAGTTTGAAGAAAATTGAAGGGGTCGGGTTACAAATCGTCTGAAAATTGGTTGATTTCACGTGGGATTGACCCTAATGATAATGAGTAACTCTGTGTCCACATGCAAAAAAAATCATTGTATAGCTATATACGGAAATGGTACAGCTATATGTCCTGTAAAGAATCAGTGTATAACGCGAAAAATACCGAAACTCGATAAAGAATCATTGTATCGTGAACAGGGTCGTGCCTATCTTCGGTGAGCATGCAGTACTTTGAGATGACCGGGTCTTTTGCGTGAGCAGTCACGCTAAGCTCCGCCCGGTTATATAACGTATAATTAGTCATGTCCACACACATGGTGCATCGAGATTAAGCATGATTTTTTATACCGTTCCAGTTCGAAACGATGCCCAGTCCTATGTTTCGTTATATGATGTATAGTTTATCAGCGTTCACACTCTGATTTTTGTCATATAGCTATACAGAAACAGTAAACAAAAGGTAGCTATACCGTTTTGGTATTGTTTACATACAAGGATTTTATGTTGTGCGCATTTTCATGTCAAATATCTTCTTGTTTGATTTAGATATATTTGTGTAAATAAATATTTTATACAGTTGAACAAAGTCATTTTCATTTTTTTTCTTCAAGGGGGAAAGTCCGTCCAAAAATAAATTTGCTCTTGATAGAAGCAGACCAAAAAAGGTTTCAAGAAGACATTGAGCGATTTTGAAGATAGATATCTTTGGGAAAGATTTAAGGTGAAGAAGAAATTGAATCAAAGTTAATCATTGAAGCACATGTTTTCTTGCGGGGGGGGGGGGGGGAGGGGGGGGAGGGGGGGGAGGGGGGGGAGGGGGGGAGGGGGGGGGGAGGGGGGGGAGGGGGGGGGAGGGGGGGGGGGGGGGAGGGGGGGGGATGGAGGCAGTTATCCATCGCACCGAAAAAGTTAGGCAGCCACTATTTTACGATATGTTTGTATGATGTGAGGAGAGCAGTAATAGTGACATCACAGCTGCATTTTCCTGCCATCATTTTGCATGCTTGGATAAATACAAAATATATTTTAGTCTGTAGATCCCCTCGAGTAGCTTTATAGTATTTATGATTTTTCGAATGCATGTCTATTGTCCATTGTCCATAAGACGTCTGATAACCCTAAAAAACATCCTAGTGTGAAAAAGGGGTTGGGGGGGTAGAGAATAGAGAAATAATACAATAAAGAAATCAGTGTTATGCGAACACCTGTGGATAGGTATGGAGAAAATGAGAGGAATTTTAAAAATAAAAACCAAAAGAAGTGATGGTTACATAAAAATGCAGAGGGGGACTTCGCATTATTGTTGTGGTCCTTTGTAAATAAATAAATGCAATTTCCATGAGCATTCATTCATTTCCATTTATCTTGGAATGTCTTTTGTCCGATCCCAATACTGACTTGTTAATTGCCATACTCGTAACCAAACAATATGTAGACAAAAGAGACAGTGAAGGAATCTTTGAAAGCTGAAGGGAAAGTGATTCATAGAATGTGTAGTCCAGGCATACCTGCACATTCTATAATACTATAATATATTGACTTAATTGGCTCTTTACATAGCCAGAACTGATGCAGTTTTGCTGGTAGGTCAGAGTCAACGCTTGTTTCTAGTTTCTTCTTTCTCGCAAAGTGCATAGTTTTCCTTGAGTCTACACTGTCATCACAACTAAAGTTAGGTGCAGTGGAGATGTAAGTATTCACTTTTGTTACGGCATTTATTTGAATTGCTGTATTTCTCATTCTCAGTAGTTCATTCTCACTGATGGTATGCCTTAGATGTGTGATGATGTGTGTGTATTTGCAGGCGTTTGTGCATGTGTTTGTGTGTATGCATGCATGTGCAATCATAGTCATGATTACTACCTAGCCTGCTAAACTTTATGATTTCCCTTAAAAAATGCATTTTTATAATGAATTCCCGGTAGATTTCATACAAAAGTGGCTCATCACAAAAGATGAATCGTGGTTGAGGTGATTGTGTGTTGCAACACCTACACTAACAAGCCAAATAAAAGGAATTCATGCTATAGAGCACGTAATGCAATATTGTCTGTATCATAAACCATAGCCAGGTACACATGTGTGCAAAATCAAAATGGAGAGAATTTCATGAATGTTGCAAACCATCAACACAGAGGAAACGGTCTTCTGTTTTATTTGCTTTTTTTTCTTTGGCATCAAGGTCGTTGGGTTGTCAACCCTTCTGTCTGGGAGTAGCAGTACTTGGGCCACTCATTTCTTTCCTCGTCTACCTCCTGCCTGTTCCCTTTGAACCTGTTTCATTTCAGTAAGTCTTCCAAACTGTAAAATAAAAATATTGGATATTAGTGGTAATCATTATGGGCTGTGATCACAGCAGAACTCTTCTGCCTTTATCTTCCAAATTTTTATCTAATTATTAAAAATGTTTTGATTTTTTTTTTGCATTTCCTGAAATCAGAACAGCACTCCATTGATTACATGTCCCATAATCTTTACTACTACCAACCCTTACATTATAAAGTTTGCCAATTTTAAATTTAATATGTAAATTGAAAATATAAATATATTATGTCTCAATGCTAATATTGATTAATCATCACAATCTGGAAAAAAAATTGACATTTCTCACATTTTTAATCAGCAAATATGTATATATATATATGTATTTGTGTCAAATACCTTTTTATTATAGCATGATTTATATTATAAAGTAGCTTGCATTATGTTTAAATTCCAAATTCTGTCATTTGATCATCTGCTTGTTTGTTTTATTCATGGTTAATCAAGTTATTATTAGCTGTGAGATAAACATTGTAAGAAACAGTATCTAAATTAAATTGGATGGATTATTATTTCATGTCTGCAAACTCAGAAATATATTTGTTTATTCAGAAGAGGAATCAACAGAATCCAAAATAAAAAGAAATGTTCAGATTTCTATATTTCCATATGAATTGCCATTGAAATGAAGCAAGCAAAATGGGCACGGAGGGTGGGAGGAGTCAAGAACATTAAAATTTCTATAATAAAACTTCTGTATCTCTCTCTCTTTCGCTCTCATTCCCTTTCACTACTCATTATCTTTCCCCTCCCCTCTCTCCCCCATCATTCATATCTCCTTTACTCCCTCTCTTTCTCCACCTCTCCCCTTTCTCCATTCATCTCTCCTTTCTTTGATGCATTCTTTGCCCAGTTTACCCGCCCCACCGTACCTTGGAGATGAGTTGGCAGCCAACAACCGTCTCCAGGGGGCGGAGCGCATTCTAGAAGGTCTCGTCACAGGACCAGAATCATTGGCAGTTCAAGATGGTAGCTAGGCTTACATTTATTCTGTCACCTATATATAGTAAAACTTGTCCAGAAAGATCACCCACACACGGATAACAGATAATTGTCTTAATAAAGAGGGGATTTAAGTCGAGTGGCCTTTACAGACAAGTGTAATAGGACAGTGGCCTTTATGAAAAAAAATGGCAGATAATTATGGACCTATTTATAATTTGGTCCATGGTGTAATTTAATGCTCCTAGGATAATAAAATACATTTGTTTGGTACAGAACTAGTCAAATCAGCTAAAGTGTTCTCAAAATAAAACTTCATATTATATGGAAGGTATATGCATTTTATATATGCATATGCATATGTATATGCAAACTACATTGAAGATTTTGCACATGCAAGGTTTGATCATTTAGATTTAAATAGAGAGTTTTGTGGGCTATACAATGTCTATCTCACAATTACACATCAAACAGATTGAGGGTGGAAGTATTTCATTCTCATAACCTTGTACTAGCTTAGTTTGATGCATGAGATAATCAGCAATCATGTTTAAGTGGGTCTTTGCAGCCATAGCTCGATAGGATGTTTATTTTTTTATTACACGATGCTATTGATTGAATTATTTATCAGGAGTCATCTACAGTGGCACAGCAGATGGCAAGATCATACGGATCAACCAGGACCTGAAAGTAACAGAACTGGCAAGATTGGGACCCTCAAATTGTTGTAAGCCAGTCTTGTTGTTGTTATGTGTGATTTGATTTAGTAGATTATACCATGTATGTGGCAAAATTATTTTTTTCCTATTGTGTAAATGAATTTGCTACTGACATGATCCAGCTGGATTTTGCCAATTGAAAGGCTATTTCTTTCTTTTTTAAATCTTGAAGAAAGTGCTTCGAAGTTTGTACCTTGACTGAATAGTATGCAATATATGTTATATATATGAGTGGGTTGTCTATTTGTTTTATACACTGAATAAAAAAATGATGAATGACTAGGATATTTCGATCCCACAACCATTAAACAAGATTTCTCCAATCAAACCGCGCATTGGTGTTAGATTACACTGCGAATTTGAATTGCGCACTGCTCACAGCGTATTTGTACTGCATGTACATCAATTGGTAATTGTGTTTGTGTTCCAAAAGACGTGCAACAAAAATCATTGTGACATTATTTTGAACAGTTTGCCTTACACTGCTGTTTGCAGAGTTTCTGCGAATAGGCACATTAATGCACTCAAGTTCATGGGTTTTTCAACATCGGTCACGCAAATGAGTTAACACGCAAGCTCCCATAGCATAGAGACTCCACTCATTATGCAAGTTCATGCATATAAAAGTACTGGCCATGCTTTTTATGCTATTTAAATTTGCTTGCTACTTATGCAAATAAAGTACTGTAAACTGCTTCATATTAATGAGGCACTTTTGCTAGTCAACCAATCAGGTAACAAGATTATCAAGATGAGTTACACAATAACTTTTAAACGGTTCTTATAAAAGCAATGATAATCTGATATGCGCTCTTCTCAAGCAGTGAATACAAATCTGATGAAGTATGGACAAAAAAGATGATATTTGAAAATAACCTTCAAACTACCTTGCATTCTGCAGCTAATGAACTGGAATGCGGCCGTCCCCTTGGTATCCGTTTTGGTCCCGACGGGTTTCTCTATACCACCGATGCGGTTCTTGGTCTCTTTAAGATCAACATCTCGACAGGTAAGAGCATCACTTGGTCACTCTTTATTACAATATCATTGCGAGGATAACAAATAAAACTATGGAGAAATTTGACTGCGCCCAGTTGACAGGTATGCCTCCGTCCTCCTGCTCAGACACTGAAGAATTGCCACAATCTTGAATATTTAGTTAAATTCCATCCTCTAATGAAGAGAGACCTGCCGTGTCATCATTGAACTACGTTTACCTATCTAACCCGTTTAACCTATCTAATCCCAAAGTATAATTGAATTGTCTCATCACATTTTGTCATTGAACTATCTTTGATGGAGGTTGATTTGATATTTCTGGAGTTATCTTGTAAAAATTTTGAAAAAAATTTGACTTGACCTGACCTGTGACCTTTAACCTACATGAACTAACATTTGATCACTCAATTGCCCTGCCTTACTGGTATATTATCATTGCACAAGTTTGATGAAATTTGCAATGGACGGACAGACAAACGGACAACCTGGAAACGTAATACCATCCAGCAATTTCATTGCGGAGGCACCAAAATAAATATATATTTACGACCTATCAAACTTCATTTTGAAGGAAGGCACAACATTTTTGTTAAAGTTGAAGAAACCTACATGTATATCCTCATTTTGTTACCATCAATGTTTTTGAATAAGATTTTTTTCAGGGAAAGAGAGGAGATAGAGACAGAGATGTGTAAACGAGACAGAGAATAAGAGAGAATATGAGAGAATATCAACAGAGAGCGAAAGAGGCAAGAGACAATTAGACAAATAGAGACAAAATGGGACACATATTTTTTTTTAGGGAGGAGTATAAATGAAGCACACATTTAAAGCCATGCCGTACTTCCTATTACAATTTTCTCTTGATAAACCAATTGGAGGAGACAAGCTCCAGCTGGTATCCAGAGACACACTCGTGGAAGGCAAGCCTCTGTTATTCTTCAATGACCTAGACATCCAATCAGACGGTATCATCTACTTCACGCACAGCAGCTCGAGATGGCACAGGCATCAGCACCTGTCTATGGCAATGGAAGGTAGAAGTGACTCCAGGTAAAAACTTGACAATGGGATTTTTACATCCTTTGAGGGTTATCATCATGAAAAGTTATGTAAACATGTTGAGTATAATTGATTAGCTGTAAGAGCCTCTTAGCCTATTAAAACCGTCACTGTATGCAAGAGCATAATGACACCCATGATAAATTTTGCTTACAGTGGGAAGAAGTAGATATATTCATCACACACACACACACACCAAAATAAGTATTAAGGCAAAAAATATATGTATATGCTGTAACTAATTGTACAATTAGCTCATGCTTTTATGTAAGTTTGTGAATCATTCTGAAATCTACCCATCCATCGCAATTTGTTCTGAACTTCTATTTTGAATGAAGCAGATAATATAGATACGTGTATTACATGAAACCTATACCTCCTCAAATGTTTCCATTACTAATCTTTTGCTTACCATGACATGATATAACAGACCCTATGTGATGATTTGCTTGTAGGTTACTCAGGTATGACCCAGTATCTCGTAAGATTTCAGTCCTAATGGACGGCTTAGCTGTGGCTAATGGAGTGCAGCTTTCTAAAGA